>VWYH01010171.1:168-39620 GCA_013399365.1 Pampusana beccarii | reverse complement strand
CTTCCTGTTCTGATATTTTAATTATTTTTAAATTAATCTGTAAAACTATTTTTGAGATTAAAAAAAAAAAAAAAAACAACACCAAAAAACACAATATAAAAAGCTGCACCCCAAAACGGGATTTGCTTAAAATACAAAAGAGCAAATAACGCAAAGGTACTAGATTTTCTTCCTGATAAAATAAATTATGGCACATGGTTTATGTGCAGGAAGAGAGAATTTATATTTGATTATTTTCCTATCTTGCTAGAAGGAGCAACACAATGGAACTAAGCTAGCGTGAAAGAATTAGAAAGTGCAACTCTCAGTGAAGAAAAATGAAATAGAATTATTTCTGCTAGCTTTAATAGAAACTATGTTGGGGTGCAAAAACCAGTTTTTATTGCCATTTTACTAGCAGGTAGGGAAGGAATAGACACATTGTAGAAGTATTTGTGCCTGAATCATGGATGTCACTTTTTCAAAAATAACACTGACCACAAAGGTGTCTTTCTATATCTCTAGATAACTGAATCTCCTAAAACACAGGCCATTGTTATCCAAAGTATGACACATATGGAAAAAAACAGAAAAGGTGAAAATTATTTGAGATATTTGTGTTCGCATAGATGTCTAAAAGTTTTACTGGTTACACAGAGAAAATTGTTTTAATATGAGATTTTCTTCCTGACTTTATTTTGATTAATGTATTCAGATGTGGAAGGATGTGACCTTAAGAATATTATAATAAACATTTGAAATTCCCTTCAGGAATTGTATTTTCCAACCAGAAGAACATCTGACTAATCACAATCCGTATTAACACTCATTGTAAGGCAACCACATAAATCAAAGTGCCATGAAAAAGAATTCACAAGTGTTCGCTAAAGTGTGAGAAAAATGAAAGTTAGATTTGAATTAACTTAAAAAATGCTAAATGCTCCTTGCCTCCCTGATGAGCAGACTAATGTTGTTGCTCTTTAAAAAACTCCCTCGGTCTATAATTCTAAATGGTTCATATGGATTGCATGAATAAAATCTGTGCACTTTAAGACTGCAGACTAAGCAAGTTAGGATTACACATCTTGTTGACTTTCAGTGACACTCTTCTTCCCAAATCAATCATGTTCATGTAAAAATCTCATCCCAAATCCTGAGATTGACTTTAAACTGTACATGGAGGTCTATAAATACCTTGTCTTCAAATTAACTTGAAAACTTTTGAAGCATGCGTTAAGATAGGAGAGTTTTATCAAACCAAATGTCCAGGCTAAATGTTTGCCTTTCTTCAGTTTCTTTGCATAGATACTGGAGAGAGAGGTTGTTTTCAAAGTACAACTCATGCTGTTCTATAATAATTTTCTGAAACAGTAAGAACAAATCTGATTTTTAATTACTTCTAATATACTCCACAAACAGTAACACTTTATCATGCAAAAGGTACTGTGGGCTGCAGGTCTGATACTGGTCCAATTCCAGTCAGCATGCTAGTCTTGTGTGCAGCATGGCATTGCAGCATATATTGTACCCTTACACTTGCTCCAGTTGTCACTTGATTAAAAAGAGGCTTGATATATACTTGAAACAATAAGCAGTGGATAACTACCTCTTCTGTCCCAATTCATGTTGTGGAAAATGCTACCTTCTTAACCATCAACATTATCAGCAAAGTACTCGTTTACTGCAACACTTTTATTTAAAAGAAGACTCCTTGATAATCCTATGTTCATCATTTACTTATTATACTTTAAAGAGTGGTTTTGCTTGAAGAGTTTATTTTCCAGATTTTCCACAGGTATTTATATACCCAACTGTTTTCCTAATTGGGCCTTCAAATCATAAAAAGCTATCAAAGAAAAGGAATATCTACACACATTGGCTGAATTCCTAACAAAATTCAAGTTATAGAAAAAGGGTAGAGTAGTAGGAAGGGATGGGAACTAATACTCATGTCTTAGTAGATGCCATTACTTATCTGTATTTATTGATTGGGCAATATTAATGGAGTAATACATCTCTACTTGTAGAAAAAAAAAAAAAGAAAAAACAAGACAAATAAAGAAGGAATAAATAGAGAGAATAAAACTTAAATCTTTTACTTGCACTGGCTCCTACCTTCTTTTTCACACCTTGTACTTCCGTATTCCATGAACAATCACATCAGCATTATTAAATTTAAGGTAAGTCAGTGAAAGTAAAAGGCGACAGACATAGTCATTAATATAAATATAGAAAAGATGTAATGAAAGTCAATTTTTTTAAGCATTATATACAACCAAAATAGAAATCTTCCATTCCAAGTAAAGTGCAGAGGGAAATAGTGATAACCTTCTACATCATCCTGTGTTAGCAAAAGCTGACTTTCTAGTTGCAACTGGAAAGTGTACTGTGGAATGTTTTAAACAAAAGAACTAACTGACAATAATTGTTTTGTATGTTCAGTAAGCAAGAACACTGTGTGAACATTTTATTAATGTTCCCAGAATGATCATAAAGCACAGATGGCTTGTCCCCAAGACTAGCATACAAGACAGTAATGTAGAAGGGTAGTTAATATGTAGAAGATTGGTGTCATGTCTTAATATTTTCTTGAGGAACTATTTTGGTTCTTATACATGGGAAATAACACCTAAAAATATAAAAATAAGAAAAGAAATTAAAAGAAGAAGAATATAAGTGGGGGAAAAAATTACATTCAAGTCAAGAAAGGTATGCCTATTTACATCAGCATATGATCCACTCCACTATTTTTATTGTAGAAAAGCCAAAGCTGCTTTAGGGAGCACTGTATCTGAAGGAAGATTTTCTCTTTTTAAGGAGCTGATATACAACCCATTTAACTTACCGTCCCTTTTCACCTTCACTTTACGCATAAATTCTAAGTATTTTTACCTGGAAATACCACATCACATTTGGCAAAAAGTAGAAAATACTTGGAAAAGCAGTAACCTTTATCTTAGAGACTGCATTTATGTGCATTCACGTGTGTTCTATGTTCCCAGACGGTTCAACCCAAATACCTTAAACATCAGAGTTATCGTGGGGAAAACAGAGCTGCAATGGATACTGAGAAAAGCTAGGTGGTTTTAATTCAGAGAAGTGTCCCAACATTTAAATGCTGTTCTTTGACCTACACGTCAAGCCCCTGCTTTCAAAATGTGCAGAAGCATATTTTTAAAGCAGCCTTTATTCAAAAGGCACTTCACAGTGCCTGTATTGTTGTAATGGCTTGTTCGCATGTCACACTTGAGCCCTAATCCCTGACTGTCCAAAATAGCTATATGCCTGCATATAGATTGGTATGCATGAAGTGCTTCTCTTTCTGAGGAAATTTGAGCTTGGGGCAGGAGAAAAAAAGTGAAAACTAACTTGTTTTCTATTTCCATCCTTTTGGCAGATGTGTAGAGTGTACACACCAGTAAACCAAGGCTATATAAAATTCGCTTGCCCCAAGTTTCTTCTGACAGTACCCCAGCAGTCTTGACACCCTTTTGTATCTCCATACTGCACTGTTACTTACCCTCGAAGTCATGCTGCAAGACGAAGCAGTCTGTGTAATACTCACTAATTTTTCAAAAATACTTATGCCACCGTGTCCACAATCTGATGTGGAACTACTTTAAGTTACCTTGTTGGCATGTAAAATGAGGCTGTGTGCTCATTTTTCTTAAGTAGTTCCATTCCCACTTCAGCTGAACAGTGCTTTATTTTGCAGTCTTGTGAAGGAACATCATCCAGTTGAATTTGTGTTCTCTTTTACGTCTATTATAGAAGCTTTTCTGAAAACCATAGTGTTAAGTTCTTCCAAGCCAGCCAGTCTTATTAGGAAAAGTGTTCAGTCCTAGTTGAGGGGTTCAAAGAAGGTAAAGTACACATGGAACATAAAAAACATTGCAGCAAAGTGGCAAGAGAGCTTATGACTATCTCCATGAAATGGTAATTTTGTTTGCAATAGTCAGGCATGGGTAGGTAAATCCAAAATCCAGCTTCTTCATGATCCCACTCACTAGCATATTGGTAGCTCAGGGACTGCAGGACACGGATACTCCTTTGTTAGCAGAAGAGGGAGTGAAAGTATTTTGTTTGAGAGCGTCATCACATATTGTATATATTGTATATATATTTTTAAATTTTAAATTAAAACTAATTAAAATTAAATTACTTGGAGCTCTGTCTCCTGTTGATCAAGTTTGTACCTTTCAAAGTGCTCCTAAGTCTTGCTAATGCCTTACGGGTGTGAGAGACATGACAACTTGGGTTCATATGCATTATTTCACACCTTTCTGATTTTTCTGAAGTTTGTGTACTACCATGTGATGCACAGTGACAGCCATGTCACTTTTCAAAATCTGCAACCAGTTCTCAGAATGGTGTAAATCCTTGGTATAGCTCTTAGTGTGAGCTATCAGTGTAGGAAGAGATTCAGTAAATAAAGTTACAACTCAAAATTATAAAATTAAGCACTCAGACTAAACACTATAACAATACTCAGCAGAGTACTAATACTACAATGTGATGATGCAGAAGTGAGACTCAAAGAAACACTATAAAATAAAATAAAACCGACATGCAAAAACATTATATTTACTGATATCAAATTTGTCTACTTTGCAGAAAAAAAAAAAAAAAAAAAAAAAAAAAAAAAGAACTATTAGATTATTCTGTAGAACTAAGAAAAGTCACTCATGTAACTTTAAGCAGAAAATTAAGTAATAACAATTAATCACAGACTGCTACAAAAGTACTGAAGGAGCTCATCTGTGCGATTACATTTTTTGAAAACCCCGTGCTGAGACATAAGTGCAAAGGACTAGTTCAGAAAATCATAATTTGTGACAACATGCCGAGCAAAGCTCAATACTGATAACTCCAGGAAAAGGATATAAGGATAACATCACAATACACTCTGAGATCACCTCCCGATCCATCATGACAGGAGAAGGACAGATGGAATGGGACAGGAAAGATAGTAAATTGATCCTTCAGCTAGGCACGCTTGGATTTCAAGGAGGAGCTACCAACATCTCTTCACTATTTATTTCAAAGATTAACTTTCTGGGATGGTTTTCTAAAAAATAAAACAGCGGATTTCATTTTCAGAGGACTAATCTGACACAGTGAGATGGACAAAACCTTTTTGTTTAGATAGGGAAATGTTAGGATGACTTAGGGAAAGTATTTACCACCCAGCAAGAAAAGACAAACTAAAAATGGAAGAAAATTAGATGTACCAAAATTTTGCAAAACACTGCAGAAGATTATACAACCACTTGAGATGTCCATGTAACACATAGATGAGCACAAACCTGATCATCTCCATAAGATTATGACCTGTTTTGGAAAGGTATAATTCTGATCCGAAAGTAGAGTCAGACGATAAGTAGTATGACATGATTTACCCTACATTTGAGTCATAGAATGATTTAGGTTGGGACATTAAAGATCATCTAGTTTCGACCCCACCTGCCATGGGCAGGGACACCTTCCACTACACCAGGAGCCCCATCCAGCCTGGCCTGGAACACTTCCAGGGTCGGGGCATCCACAGCTTCTCTGGGCAGCCTGTTCCAGTGCCTCACGACCCTCATGGTGAAGAATTTCTTCTAAATCTACCCTCTTTCAGTTTAAAGCCATTACCTTTGTCTTATCACTATACGTAAAGACTTCCTCTTCAGCTTTCTTGTAGGCCCCCTATAAGTGTGGGAAGGCTTCTTCTTTTAGGTACCAACCAATCAAGAAAGCAAAGCATGCTCAATTTTTTTGAATTTTTTAATGTAAGGAAAGTATAACCAAAGAATCAGCGAAATAACTTTTATTTTACTATATTATACAAGACCACACATAAGAAAAAATATTTATTTTGACGTGTAATGAAGTCCATACACTTTAAAAAAAAAATTTAAAAAAAGAAAACACCAAAACAGAAAACTAAACGTCTCTCAATTTCTGAAAATAAAAGCTTTCCGTGAAAGAAATGCAAGTTCAAATAAGATCTTAGAAGAGTAACTTGATGTAAAAAATTGAGCAGTGAGAACATGTCTCCATGAAAGACTACCTAATGTCCATGCAGAACTGGATCCATGTTTCTAAAACTGTGGGAAGTGAGATGTCCTCAGACAGAAGGAAAAAGATGGGAGAAAGAGGGGAATAGAAAAAAGAATGGAAAAACCCACTATTTAGGTGTGTGAGACAGGGCATTATCTTGTATGAACATGTGTTAATCAGCTTAATTATTATTTTCCAACTTAAAAATTATATAAAGACAGGGAAACAAAGGAAAAATAGGCAACGGGATGCACATACTTCAGCTTACTTGAAGTATACACTACAACAATAATGTCTAGCACACAGCATATATATTTTTAATAATTATCTTTTATCAGCAACAAATCTCAGTGTATGTAATTCATCTGCTCTTACATACGATGAAGAAAGGAATGTAAATATGCAAACAAATCAGAATTTTCAGAGACTGTATGAAAAATTAAAATAAATAAAAATCCATTCAGTCTCCAAACAGTCATCTTTAAAAGAAAGCCTCAAGCCTATTTTAAAAAAATCAAACCACAGATTTTCTATTCAATAATACTGATTTGTGTGTCCTATTTGATGACTGGCACAAACCCTTTCCCACAAGTCATTACACTATGGGAGCGGCATACTGTTCTCTCTATATTAAGCAAGAAAATGTTTACAAACCAATAATCAAATCAATATATATCACAGCCTCAAGATCACTTCTACTTCAGACAAGTTTGAAAACTGGTGCTCTAGGCATCAAAACCCTCATCTGATAAATCACATATAGGCTGCCAAGTAACTAGTAAACCATCCATATAACAAAAATGAAAAATGACCTGTATAGAGTTTATAAAAGTGTTCTTAGAAATGTCCTTAAATAAAAGTGATGGTAAACATAAATGAAGTGCATATAAAATAACTCTGAGAGCACATTGCTGAATGGTGGCCATAAATGATATACTGATAGTGGTGAAAAGGAACATGAAATATTAGAGAGAAAGCCTGACGAAATAGTGCTTTTTCTGTTTGCCTAGATACTGTGGGAATCTACTTGCTGTTGCTCCTTAAAATTACTTCAGCTCAATACTGTATCTGTAATGAGATGTCATATCTTGTCTTTGTTTACATATACAATGACCAGAATAGTAAGTCCTTTTGATAGAAATGTCTAGCCCTCTTAACAGTACAGAGAAATACAAGCCGAATGTGTATTTTCTGTGAATCCAAGGGTTCAATTCTGCCTTCACTTATGTCAGCGTTTGTCTTCAAATTTCTGTTGCCTTGAGCTGAGTTGATTAGTATAATGTTGCTGAAGTAAAGAACCAAAAAAATTGTATAAGAGAGGAAAGTATTTTGGAGAAGATAATAGAAGAAAGAATTAAAAAAAAAAATTTCAGTTGAGTATCCTAGACTTCAAAGAGAGATGAAAGTTGAAAGCAAGCATATCTGTAGCATGGCCATATTTGTATTGGTTTCCCATTTTTCTCCATTTATAACTTATAACCCTGTGAATTACTTATTCATTCCTACCTGAATCACAAAAAGGTGTTATGTGAACCTGCCAGCTGATATTTATTAAGTATATGGAAAATGTGTTGAGTACCACACACTGGATACATTTAAGGCATGCTTTAAAAATGTCTGGTTAAAAATTATTTTAGAACAACATACTTCTATCCTGGATTATGAAACAGGACCTGATCAGAAAAAGAGTGACCTAGAGAAACACTAAATAGAAAAGCAAAAAAAAGAAGGCTAATTCATCAACCTGACACTCAAAAGCCTTTACAAGACTGAAATAATGAGTGGAAATAGTGGATATGATTCATGTCTGAAAGGGTGGGAGAACGAGGAGAATACTACTGAAGTAAATAGTTCCATATATTGTTATATTTCTGTTCTGAAGGCTCAGTTCCATACTAGACCCCAAACGGTTCACTAAACTGAAACTATAGAAAATGTAGGCCCAAATGTCAAAATAAAAATAAGTTGATGTATGCTACACATGCAGCTAATACCCAACAGGATACATAAGTTTTAGCAGTCAACTTTGCTTGTTCCTCCCGATTAGTAGGATATAAATCACCTTCCTTCTCATCATAAAATATTCCTTCCTAAGTTTCAAAAAACTAGTTTTAATTGCGAAAGGCAACATGCGTGTTCTTATTGGTCTGAATAGGCTCAGTTTTGTAACTTTTATCTTCTCAGTGACTACTACATTCCTACAATCCTATTCTCTGTAGCAGCACAAATGACAGACCATTTATTGGAATTCTATACCTTAGTCAGGTTTTGTGATACAGGAGATGGAGGAAAGAAACACATAGATCCTGGTATCATCTTGTGTGTTATATCTCACTCAAGGATTGTGCTTTTCTTTGGTTACACACCTAGCTTTTTCTTTTATTTCTCTTCTGTAATGAATGATACTACTTTCTGAGCAACCAAATAATTCCAGCTGTCTAAGGAAGATACATTAGTTTTCTAACTTGTCTTCCAATAATGACACTAGGTTATACCAGGATATTTTTTATGTGTCAGAAAAGATTTCCAGTTTACATTTCAAACTCACAGAGACATTGATTCTATTCTAGTTTGAGGCACTTACACCACACTCATCACAGTGACAGCTTAGAATAGAAAGGGAACAATGTTCTCTGGTTATAACTGAAGTTATACCCACTTTTTTTATTTTTCTGTGAGTTACATGTAGTAGTAGGTCCGATTATTCAATAAATTGACACAGCACAGTTGATTTCAACATAAATAATGAGAAAGCCAAGCCACAGTTAAAAGCTGGGTTCAGCAGTGCCTGTATAAACCACATTTTCCACTCCACCTTGCATACCAGTAAGAACAGTCAAGAGTTAAAAAAAAAAATATCAGATTGCCGTATCCCAGAGTTGGAATCTCCATTCATATTATTCCTGCAGAAAGAAACATGAAAGGTGGAAGACATCCTTCTAACTTTCCACCACAAATATAGAAAAGGCCATTTTAACTTCTCTATGTAGAAACAAGAATGGTAGAATTCATCCTCTCTTGATATAACACTCATAAAAGTCTTTGTCATATCTTACATTTAAAATTCTAATTTCTTAGTACAGATGCATAACGTATTTTGTAAGCAAAAACATTTCAATGTTTGTAGCTCGTATGCTGATACCTTCTAACCTATTTACAATTATAGAAAAAGACGTTGCCCGGTGTCGAAAAATTAACAGATTGTTCATACAGCTCACTTCTTCACAAGGACAAGCAACTTGAAGTGACTGAAATGTTTTCAGAATGTATGAAAACAGGATGCCATTTTGTATATATGCTTCACAAACAAATATAATTTCTCTCCTGAGGCTTGTAGGAAGATTACTCTCACTGCATTTTAAAATTTGCTTTATCTGTTGTGTTCTGTAATCTAAGGTGGAAATAGAGTCTATGAAATGGAGTCAAAATATGTTTGTGCACCTAGAGAGTCGACAAAGTGTGTGTCTTCTTTTGAGAAGTATTGTCGCCATTAAGAGAAATCAGTAATTGTAAATTGTAAATTACTGATTTCCCTTAATGGCAACAATCCTTATATTGAGTTTACTACTGGCTATATTTATGACAAAAATATACATTAGGGTCACTTACTCTGTTTAGGAGAAGCAAAAATATCTGTGAGTTTCCTTCACAACATCCCCAAAATGATACTTCATCTCACTTCATCTCTGTTTCCTGAAAGTCCCATTTCAACGCCTCCTCTCAGGGCTTCATCACAACTCCTCCACTAGACCTTCTGCTTTCATCTCCTACTATGTGTCCTTTCCAATAGGCATATCCTTCTATTTACTACTGATCCCCCATATACTAAAACCGTTACCAGGTTCCTCCTCTGTTTCCAAAGATACTTACACTGTGCCTGAAACACAGTATCTGGAACACCTGATGGCATTAATGAAACCCGTGATTCATTTTGGATCAAAGATTTTCTTGGTAGCAGCCACCGTCAGCTCTCAATGTATTCCACAATAAGCCATCTTTTTATAGCAAAGATTTTCAAATAAGCCTCCTAATGTCTGTGTAAGATTTACAAAGCTGCTACCTTTTGATGTTTAAAATACAATTTGCATGATGGACATATCTTGTTACCCATACGGCTTTAATTTCTAAGATACTTGGGTTTCTTTCAAATGTTCATTTCGTCACATCTCTGTGAGGTAGTAAGGTATTATTATCCTTGTATTAGAGATAGGAAAATGAAAAAGAGAAACGTAAAGTCTAGAGACATCCTCTGATTCAGGCATCTAAAATTGTTTTAGGAAGCTAGATGCCTATCAATGAGTCATCTCAACAAATTTCCTGTAACATCTGGCATCTACATATAGCAGGTACCTTAGATATCAAGGATGTATGCCTCTTGTGCAGGACATCTTGAAATTGTAGGTATCTGACCCACCACACCTCTTGTCTGTCTCACTGTGCATCTTTCTGTCTCACTCGCTCCTATTTCTCTCTCACAGAAACACGCACACAAACATAATTATTTCTCTTACCCACAGATGCCTACTTTCCATAGAATCAGTTTACAAGCTTGTAGGTTTTGCAGCTAAAATTCAAAAATGTTCATTTTTTTTTTAATCTTTCTTTTCTTGTTAACTTGTAAACGCTCAAGAAGGTGCTTTTAGAAGAGATATCATCTTATATTCTCAGATTTTCTAGAGATGCTAGATGCTATTATCTTATGTTTTCCTTTTAAATTGCCGTACGTATCAAAGAAGTAGCACAGTTTTCTTCCCTTTCCCCTGCATTCACTTCATTCTGCCCATATCTAGGCATTGCAGTTCTTTTACAAATATTTTTCTATTACATATGTAACACACAACATTAGTCTTGTAGCAAAAATTTCTGTCATTCAGAATGCAGAAGAAACTTTAAGTCCCTTTTATGCGTTGCAGCTCACATCACATCATATCACTTTGAGTCACACAAAGCCACGCGTTGACAGAATCAAACATAACAAGACACAATGCATCAAGTCTCTTTAGTCTCATACTCAAGGTGCAAAGACAAATGCTATCACAGAGGCTTGTAAGGCTGCTTTATAAAACTCATCACCAGAAAGCAGTGCACATTGCAGCAGTGCTACAGTTTGAGTGCTTCAGCAGAGCATTAATATGTTGTTTGATAGCATAATGGCAGTACAGACTTACTGACTCGGTGGAATGAAGTGTTGCTAAACATAAAAAGGCAACACAGTAAATAAACTTAGTGGTACAAGTTTGCTGTAAGCAGCAGCATCAGTGAAACACAGTATTTTAGCAACACCTTACCTTCCTACTGATTTTTCTGTTTACATTCCTGTTAACTAGCATCCCATTTAGAGTACATGTTATTTTCACAGCACTCCCTAAGCTAGGCACATCCAAGAACAGGCCATCTGTTCGCTTTTTAAAACCATGCAAAAGAGTACGGTTCTTGTTTGCCCAAAGTTTCAGACTTCCTAAGGATCTTTCAGACCTGAAATCTGTCCCTCCGATTACCTACTAGTAAAACATTATGATGCTCTACCAGGATTAGTTTGCCCAAGTGAAGCACTTTCAAGTCTTTGAAAGATGAAAAGCAACATTTATTTAATGTGTATTTTGATGGCATACGCTAGTCAACCATTGTGCATGATCTTCAGTATGACAAGGAGGGGTTTTTTTGTAGGATTCTTTCAGGATGGTTTACTGGCTGACTGCTTATTTGTAATAATATTCAGAGTAACTGATCTACTTACAAAAAAATCTGCTAAAATATTACTGTATTTTATAAAGCTGTTATGAAACCACACATTTAATTACTGAGAACGATACATGTATTTTCTCTAGAACATGACACTTAATTTGTATCACCTTAAAACATAGCTTAAAATGTTTCTGTACAAATGTTTATAAGAATTTTATGTCAGCTGATCAGTTCATTTGACCAAAGAAAGAAAGCAACAAAACAATTATCAATGACATTAGAGGGCTTCTCTTTTAAGAAAAAACTAAAGAATCAGATGACGTAATTTGAGAGCAGTTAGGAAGATGTCACAGTGATGACATATACTTTAAATAAATGAAGTGGCCTTCCTGTCTTGAGTCATCAGTGCTTCATCTACCTGTATTTCCTCAAACAAAAAATAACGGATCTTTGCCAGTATCAGGGAAAAATTTAATGAAATATAACAAGTACAAGTGTAGAGTCTTACATCTGGGCAGGAACAACCCCAGGGACCAGTATAGGTTGGGAAGTGACCTATTAGAGAGCAGTGTAGGGGAAAGGGACCTGGGGGTCCTGGTGGACAGCAGGATGACCATGAGCCAGCACTGTGCCCTTGTGGCCAAGAAGGCCAATGGCATCCTGGGGTGTATTAGAAGGGGTGTTGTTAGTAAGTCAAGAGAGGTTCGCCTTCCCCTCTACTCTGCCCTGGTGAGACCACATNCAGCAGTAAGACAAGGGGTAATGGGTTCAAGCTAGAACACAAGAGGTTCCACTTAAATCTGAGAAGAAACTTCTTCTCAGTGAGGGTGACAGAACACTGGAACAGGCTGCCCAGGGAGGTTGTGGAGTCTCTTTCTCTGGAGACATTCAAAACCTGCCTGGACGCCTTCCTGTGTAGCCTTATCTAGGTGTTCCAGCTCTGGCAGGGGGATTGGACTAGACGATCTTTTGAGGTCCCTTCCAATCTCTAACACTCTGTGATTCTGTGATTCACCTGATATAATGAGAACCATACAGAATGGCTTTCTCTGTCTGTCTCAGGGCAGGCAATTTCATGTTTTAACACTAAAAAGTCCATCCTCCAAGTTTTCTGTAAGCACCTATTGTACAAGTGTCAAAAGGCAAGGGTTTGTCTTTCACTCAGATTTTAAAATTAGGCTTCTGTTCTTAAAATATAACAATGCAAGTTAAGAATAAACACTTCTACCTTTGTGGGATGCTGATCGAAAAGAGGGCCTATTAAACAGCATTCAGCTAAAAACAAGTTCAAAAATTGTATATTGATTCAAAAACCCAGAACAGAATGGCAGTTGAAAAGGAGACTTTTAGAAAGATGTGGCACTTTCAAGAACTAAGCTTTATTCTTTGTCATCTTCTGCAATTGTACTTTTCTCAGGGCCCTTTCTGCATGAATAAAAAATCTCTCTTCAAAGCTATAATTCCTTGTGTATTTCCAGTGTCTTCTCATAAATAAAACCTGGAGGAAAAAAAAAAAAAAAACCACAACAAAAAACACAAACCCACAGAAAACAAAAAACATGAAGAGGATTTTCAGTAATCTTTTAGTTCCTATCACTTCAGGGAAATAAAGACCATGGAAGAGCATGAATACCTTACGGGAGCCAGGTTGAAAGAATTTCGTTTATGCAGCAGTGTCCACTCAGAATGAGGATTACTGAAATAATGACATCTTTGCTCAAAAGTAGGGGATTACGGAAGTGTTTATACTCAAGAATGGGATCAAGGAGACTCAAGAGAGGAAAAATAAACCTTTGCAGTAGCCCTGCAGTGCTGTAATGATCTTGTGGTTTAAGCACTCAGCATGAAGCTATCTCTCTGTAAACAAAAATAAAACCTGTAGTGCAAAATTTTGATCCACATCCCAAAGGTGTCTCAGAAATACACAATGAAAGACAGGGGCCTGTATTTTTATGTTTATATGTTTTTGTCTGTGTCTACACAAATTAACTTAATTTTGGTGTCCTTTATGATGTTGAATTAATGAAATTATTGTATAATACCAAAATTGTATTATGCTACAGCACAGTAGCTAAATGAAAGCATTTTATAGAAAAAATGTCAGAAACACTAAAGAAATTAAGTAACATGAGTTCTCATTGAAGATTAACAGTATAGATGCTTCTGAACTTTTCATGGCTTTAGGGGTTAAACTTCAAAACTTTGGAATGTACTTGAAAGTTAATGGACCAATTCAGGACATACTGATCTAGTGACCTATCTGCATGCAAGCTCATAATTAGCAAGACACAGAATTCTGCTGGAGATCTAAGTTTCTGAAATCTGATAATGTCACTTCATGATGAATATGTCCTTTCCAAAACAAAAAAATGCAAGGAGAGGTGAAGTAAGGATTGCTCAGTAAAGGAAAGAATTTGGAGGAAAGAAGCAGCTTCTCAGTTTTGAAGTAATTAAGAAAATGCCTTTCACTTGTTCCTACTAAGTCAAAACAACAAGAACAACAAAAAACCACAACCCCATAAGAGTTTTTAGCTATAAAAGCCTGGCACAATAAACCTTCTAAATGACCTATCAAAATCTCAAAATCTCTTCAAGTTTTTTCCCCATATTAGAGAATTATTCAGCAGCTGAATTCCTCTGTTTTAAGATTGAAGAGATTATAAAACCAACCAAATTGCCTTTTAATGATATATTTCTTAAACATTGAATTATGCTTTACTTTCCATAAATCTCAAGATTTTAACTTAAAAAGTGAGACATTCGTTCCTAACTTAATTATTTGATAAGATTAGTAATAAATTATTAATCTGAATCTCAAAGAAATCTCTATTTCTTCACATATTAAAAAAATAATTTCCTTGTGCTTGTGGAAGGAAAGAAGTGGTAGACTAACAATCTACAACACATCTTCAGTGACAAGGAAAATCTATTTCAGATATCCTTCTTCATGTTTGAGGCATTTCTCTATAAATTACATTGGACTTTTCCACTCACTCTAGCTTCTACATGAAATAGACTTTGTCTGACCAAGAAAAGGCATGGACAAGAGAAGGGCTAATTAGTGTTGTTCCTTTGGTTAGTACGTAAATAAGTAATGACATTCATTAGATGTCAGTACTGCAGAGTCTTTCCCTCTCTCACCGTACTATCTGCTGAGTAGTTCCAGTGCTAGCTTCATCCTTGCTCATGGGGTACTTGAACAAAAGGTAAGCACTGGCAATAACTACATGGTGTACGGAGCAGACTTGTTCTCTGTCTGTACAGCAAAGGTGAAGGGAATATGTAGGAAGTGGTACAAAACACAGCCCATGAAAGTCAAACCAAAGTGAACAAACCTGAACACAAAGCAGAACAGCAACTCTCGCCAACAGCATCATGTAAATATTTATCAGCATCTGTCGGGAGTGCACGGCTAGGTGAGTGTGTTCAAGAACCAGAGCAAACTGTTGGTCAAGAAAAGGAATGTGTGGCTTGCTGGGGCTGGATAAGCCTACTCCCCTGCCTAAATCACCAGCATTCATTGCAGCTTTTTGTAGATGACCAGGTGGGATGGTCTTTATTCAGTTCTGTGCTGCCCACTGCAAATTCAGTAAGGTGGCACCTTATGTTACACTGTTTTAGAGTCAACATTGCATCATCTCAAGAAAAGCGGGAGATTCAGAGTGAGAGCTTCAGAGATAAGAGTTCATAATGGAGCTAAGTTGTGCATAGATATCATATTATTGACAGAAAGAAATGAAGGTAAAAGTAAAAATAAGAGTAGAGAAAGTCTGCAGAACTTAAAGCAGGCTTTAAACAAGATCTAAGTATATTCATCCCATATAATATATGTGAACAAATGGAAAAACACTTGTCTTTATGAATAGCATAAATCAATAGTTCTGCTGCCGAAATTCAACTGTTTCTGTCCCTGGCAATGACTTTCAGAGATAAGCTGAACTTTGTATTTGCATTTTAATAAACATCACAAAACAGTCAGATACTTAATAAGGATTATAAAGTAATTAACAGAGAGAGTTAGTTCTCTGTGCATTTCTTTTAATTTTTATTTGCATTAGTCAACTTGTAACTCTCCAAAAATCCCAAACTAGCAAATCTTGTCATCTCTGTCAAAGAAAAAAAACATATTGTTTAGATACAAGTCTATCAATTCTTGGTATGCATGGCAATATGTCCAGAAGAGCCCCATTTAGTGAATGCTTGTGTGAGATTATTGCAATAGAGTTACAGAGGTGTGCAACATATTGACATCACTGGCTTCATTCACAAGAGGCCATTAAATGGTAATGGCTTTTGTTTATTGTTACCTTGAAATAAATTTCAAGCAATATTTGAAAGCTGGAAAGTCCTGCTTTGTATTTGGAAACTCTTATAAATTCAGCTGCCTGTTCCTTGGATGTAAGTCCTACAAGAAGAGTTTTCATTATAAATACAAGGCTCAGCATGCTGTTTATAGACAGGATGTGTCCCTGTGACCACACAGAAGGGTGCAGTGCATCTAAAGAAACACAGGACCTGAACAAAAACAAGGGAATTTAACTCCTAGAGAGCAGATGTTTGTATGGCTGTCATTCTACCATCCTGGGAGGCAGTCTTAAAAGCCAAATGATATATGTGTGGACCATGGACACAGCAATATGTGTTTTTTCCTTGGGATGAGCTTTCTGTCTTCTAGTTAGATTGTCAATCTATCCAAGGTACCTAGTGATGAAGGACTGTGAGGAAAGGACATATCACCCTCTCGCCTTTACCATTTGATGCATGAATTAAAAAAAAAAAAAATAGTAAAAATGCTACCTGTAGATCAGTATTGCTGAATGCCATCTCTGTTTGTTTTTACAAATACTGTACTTGACAGCAAGTGGGTAACTGTAGGTTCCAAAAGAATTCAAACTCACCTTAGATGTCTTTAAAAAGTTGTGAATACACTGATTACTTCCTTGAATTTAAATATAAAATGTATTATATTTCTTGACAAACAGAAAAAATTCAGTTATGTTAATACAGTATCATTTTATGTTTTATTTAACTAAAGAAAACAAACATTTAATTTAACTTTTTCCTTATATATCCATCTCCTTTCAAGAAGCAATTCTTATTCAGTGTGTTGCCCTCTTTACTTGGCTGGAAATTACTTGGCTACTTTGTCTGTTCACTTATGATTTTTTTTTTACATTCTGCAGCCTGATTGGAGTCTGATGCAGCTGAAGATATCCAGAAATTCTGGACAAATAACAATGGGGAACAGACATATCAAATCTACAGCAAGGATGCAGTTGAATCCACTATGCACATGGCACAAAAACAATCCAGACATATCTTTTAAATCTGATATATTCTGGATGAATCATATTTCTGGGCATTTGCAGTTCAATGGCAGAGAAGAAACAGAGAAAGTAAAAATCAAGAAAGCATTGACTTTTATCTCACACAGACTTGTTAACATTTCCATTCATCCCTGCTGTTAATCCCATACATGATTTTGCTGGCTTTATGGTGATGACTAATTTTCAGTGTTTGTGGGATGATTGGATAATTTTCCAGTTTTCTGGTTACCTCATTACATTCCCTGATGCTATCTCTCTCACTGATGAATTTCATCCATCTCATAAATAACTGACATAATCCACTGATTCCTCTTCTCATTGATTCAAACTTTTCATTTTGTTTGAAGTAGATAGATTCATTTCCTTCTGGCATTCAGTCTTCTGTCATTCTGGAATTCTCTAGTGAATTTAATTGTGTAAATGTGTATGTGAAATTTTAAGCCACGTAGCAACTTTGCTTCAATTAGACTTTATTTTCAAGATCATCCGGCCCTGTGCTTACATGTATTTCAATGGAAGAAATTACTAAGTATGAAGATGAATATTTGATCTTACTGTCCTCTGCAGTATCTTATAAGAGAACTGAGTATGTATTTTAGCTTCCAGATGAAAGAAGACTATCTAATACTATCTAATACTACCTAATATTGCTATTTCTGTTGTGGTTATTCAGGTATTACTATTTTTTTTTCTTTCTTTGGTGTCTTATCTAAGAACGGCTGGTTTAAGTCTCTCATCCTGTAGACTGGATTCAAAAATATTAACAAGAGGTGAAGAGGAGTATATCAAGAAGGAAATGTAAACTAGAATATGAGAAACAAATGGGAAAAAATGAGGGGAAAATAAAGAAACATCCACCTTTGTGAAATCACAAATTGGGAAGAAACCTGTAACGGTTTTTCTTCAGTGTCATGCATGATGCCAAGTGCTGTAGTAACCCACAGAAAGTAGAAGGAGAAAAGATGCTTGGGAAATTTCATGCAAATGATAAAAATGGTGGAATGGAAAAGATTTCACATCAATCTGCACTGGAGCTTGAATATCTCAAGTGTGTTACACTTGGGCCCACAGCTATAAAGGTGAATATATGAACAGAGTAACTTTAGGGTTAAATGAATACTCATAAAGATAAGAAGTTGATCTACTTTTAAACATGTGCTTTCTTACTTCAGTGGGAATAACAGCACTCTGACTTTAAAGGGTACTGGATTAGCCTATGTTATTTAGCTGTTATCAGAAGGAATGAAACATCAATAGCAAAGCTCTTTTGAAAATGAAAGCAAGTTTCTAAAAAAAATCCACAGGATGCTTTTCCAGTGTTCTGGAAAATTGTGAGCTTCATGGGTTTGGTTTTTTTTTTTAAAGATTTAGTAAGTAAACTTGTGGTTGCAGTGGGAGGAATGTCATAGTAAACACTACATATATTCCTGCAGGCAGTTTGACATTCACTTTTGCTGCAAAAGTGTCAAGAGCTTCTGCAATGAGTTGAGAACTCTAGGAACTTCTTCCTAGCTCCTGTAAACTAGTTGTTAAGACCTTTGTCCTCAGTCATGTGTAATATGTTAATATGACAACATCACAACACAGTGTTTTCACGATTATATAGATTAGTCATTTTTATGGACACTGAAACAACTCTGGTTGATTTTTCTGCTATAGACCATGCAGTAGTGATAGTGATAGTTAGAAAGGGACCCGCACTGAGTTCCTTTCTAATCTAATGAACAGAATGTTGTTCCTAATAGAAACAAATGCATTGCTATGGACAATCTGACTGAGACAGTAAGACTTCTTGAAGCATTTTATTCAATGATTCAAAAATCTTTGGAGAGATGGTATGTGTGAAACAAGTATTTCTGGTCTTAATTAGCTTTGACAGTAGTATCAAAGATACTTTCCTCAGCACCTGGCAATAAAAGAGAGGACAAACATAGGGTCACGTAATTTAACCATGTTCTGGATTACAATTCCATGCAGTCGGAAATATCAGAAAGTAAATTATTTTCTCCCATCTGTTTCTGAAACCCTTAAATATATTGATAGGGTCTCATTTCTGTAATTTCTCTGAAGTCATTTTAAGAATAGATATTACAGTATGCCTCTTGGGAATGTAACATCCTCACGTACCTGTAAGGAAATGAATACACTTTTAAGAAATTCAATATTGATTACCCAAAGCATTAAAAAAACTATACATGAATATAGAAATGATTTAGTCTGTCTTTTAGTGGCAATAACTTAAGTCAGAGGAACAGTAATTTGAATGTCCAAAGCCAGTTCTGTCAAATAATAATTCTGGAGTAAGTTCCCAGGATCTTTCTTCATACTTCCTTCTCAGCTAAGTTCTGGTCTCTGTTTCTTTGGCATCTTACAGGGCTCTTTTTCTATGGAATATGAGTTTGAATGAACTGTATTTACAGTGTCAGACAGGAGTTCTTAATTCTTCTTAGAGCCCTGAAATGCAAATATATTGCACTTCAGTAAGTCATAAAATTGAACAAATACTACCTTGGAAAAAATAATTTTGTAAGTGAGTTTAAATATTAATGCTCAGTACGCCTTATTAAAATTCTGAGAATTAAATAAAAGTGAGTGATATTTCCCAAACATTGTTTGCAGAAGAGCGCTTAAAAGCTAACAATCCTTTTTATGCAAGAGGAAAATAAAACATTCCCGAGCCAACAAGAAAAAATTGTTTGCTACACATAAGGCCATATAATCTGGAATTTATCACGTTCTACATATTTTTGGACAGGCTGCCACAATGTAAGCCCCATAGCCAGATGTTCCAGGAGGAAAATAACTCTTTCGACTCTTCTTTAACAAAGAAAAATGCTTCCACAGAAAATCTGATTTTCATAAATCAGTTATTTCTGCTCAGTTCCTCTACTGGCACCTGGTATGTCACCATCATTGTATCTGAAATGTGACTTTGGAACTTAGCAGCCTCTTGAACAAATGGCCCTTCAGACAAACAGATTATTTCTCAACAGTGAGAGCTTTAATTTACTTTAAATTCTCTCATCTATTCATCTCTGTGAGGATATCACTGACTGAGAAAGAGAACTGAGCACAGTGGGTTTCAACTGTGCCCAATGAGGTTTTACGCTCTTAGTATCTTAGTAAAGCTGAAACCTTAATCTCATTTAAGTGATCAGATGCCCATGTAAGAGAGTTAGGTAGCAGCTTTGCAACTTTGGACCTTGAGGCTGACAGGCACAACTATATTCCCTGCACTTAGTTGCCTGCAGACTTTGATTTAGATGGAAAAACAGTAGAATGTAAGGGAGAAGGGCAATTACATTGAGATGCTGTATGTACATATAAAAATGTTAGATTGTGTGATTAAAGACTAGTCACAACAAATACAAAAATTGGTGGAAGAACTCTAGTAATGTCACCAGAGAAAACAGCATGCACCGAATTCACTATCCTAAACCTGTTGAAGGAGAACAATTTGACCATTGTCCCTGATTGTCAGCTCTCCAAGAAGAGTCAATGAAAGAAACCATCTCTCCTGAAAGCCATGCAAGTCAGAACAGGTGATTGCCTACAGAAGTGCACGACTTACTACAGAATGCAGGAGAAGAGCATTTGGTTACTATGTAAAACTTATTATGAGAGGTTTGTGGGAAGGACGAGAGGTAAGAAAAGGAGCAGGGCAGATCCCGGAGGAGCGAGCACAGGAAGAAGTAGTACTGTATGTGTTCATGGGACTGCCAGTGAAGGCACTGGTCTCTGTGTTCACCTGTGTGACTGATAGCGTGTGTGTACAATACAGTGCACCCGTGCATGTGTGTGTACACGTGCACACACACCTGCCCATTGGGAATACACACTTGGCCTCACTATTGACAGGACCTGGGAACACAAAACCATGTCAGGCTATGTCAGGAGAAAACCACACACAACTTGAAGCCCACTGGATTACACTGCCTATAGCCGTAAGGTTTCCCATTTAATGTTTATACACATAAACTCCATTCTCAAGTTCCTTTTGCCTGAAAAGAGTGCCTTTACTTCCTAGTCTTGGGTTATGCATATGTGCCATGAAAAGGATAAGTGGGAATATGCAGAGAGAGATAGAGGTGTGGGAAAGGTCTACCTACTAAGGAAATACAATTTTCTTAGGTTTTGAAGAACATGTATGCATGAGATCTTGTACTAGTGTATTTAATTGCCCAAAGGTATCTTTCTTTTATCTATCTTCTCCGTTTTGGCTCTTGATAGAAAGGTTTTATATTAAATACTAGTATTTGCCCACGTTACAATAGGAAAAAAAACATAAATGCAAGAAGTATCACTATTTAAATGAACAATATTAATCTCAGAGTAGAACGCCACAATTGTAAATGTGGAATTAAGTGCACCTTTGGCAGTTGCAAGTAGCAGCATGCAGTGTATGTGTTTGACAAATGTGCATATTGGTAACTGCCATTTCTACACAAAGAACTTTATTGCTGCTCAAATTAGTTCCCCTTTTTCTTTTGTATTTGCTATCTTTGTGCCGTTATACCCACATTAGTAGCAGTAGTTTCCCTTGACAGAACATACATTATTCTTTCATTCCACGTAGGTAGTCCAAATTTAAATGCACACCTTCAATCAGCATTCTACTCCTTCAAACATTAGTGAACTGAATCTGTAGTTTGTAAATGTGAGCAATGCTTCATAGTAAATCTATGATAAAACTCTGAGTCAGACTGCAGCTTCTGCATAGTATTGGCCACATGGATTTGCGAGCTATGCTCATCTCATCAAAACCATTATGTGCAGAAAAACGAAGAATAACAAACAGAACACTGCCTTCACAGAGTCAATATCATGAGCACCAGCTGGGTCCTCTGATTATCAGTAGTTATAAAAACATTTTTGTATTTATCATAAGCCTCTTGCTTTTGCAAAGCCATATATCTGTTAAGGAAGTTTTCTGTTCCCTAATATATTGGTTTCTGAATTGACCTCAAAAATATTAGACAAAGATGGATAGTTAAATGTAATGTATTTGGTGGGGAAAAAAAAAAAAATCAGACTCAACTATCTCCAATCCTGGGATTGTCCTAGTCCTTCATTTAGATTTAACATGTATATATATATGTGTGTGTGTGTAAACATAACCCTCACCACACACACCTCCACACACACACCCAGATACCAATGGCTGTCACTTTGCATTTTGCAGCTACACAGTTTATCAGGTCCATTTTTGTTTCAACTTCTGTATCAGAGTTTGCACCAATCCCCACAATATCAGCTCCTTCAAATGTAAACAAGATGTTCAAAAAACATAGAAACATTTAGTAGAGCATAATGAATGTATAATAAATGCCTAGCGCTGTATAGTTCAAGTAAATATGCTTTGTTCCTGAATGCTTGACTTTATCCTTTGTGGAAATGGAGCCAGCACATGCACAAACATAATCCAGCCTTTGGGTTAGTTCCCAGAGTTTATCATTCTTGCAGTGAAATTTTGGTGAACCACTGAAGCATCTTACATTTATATTAGAATTTTCATACCCAACATGCTGTCAGGCATTACTTAGCTTTCTAAAACTGGTTCACATTTTCCATTTCAGTTCTACAGTCTGGCTGGCTGCAGGTAACCTCATATAATAATGATGCAAGTTTTCAGTGATTTTCTTCATTCAGTCTATTGTAAAATAAGACTTAGAGAGCATGAAGAACATCAAAATGTCCCTTTCTAAGAATACCACTAGGTCATAACTGGAGACACTTAGTTTGGGAATCAGTTCAAGGTTAAAACACATACATTTAGACATTTCCACATGAGCTATATGGCTAAGCTAGGCTTGGTGCTAGGCCTGATGCCTAACCAAACATCCTTTTGAGATTCCCTAGTGTATTCTCCATAGTATCTACCTGCCCTTCTGGAAAGGCACAACTTCTTGGCAGGACCTGTATCATACTCCCAGGTTTGTGCAGCTATCTTGAATACCCTAGGCCACCTTAGGTGGAATAGAAACCATGTTTAGATGACTGAATTGACCTAGTAGTCAATAAACTCAAGATAATCATCATACTCTGATGAAGACACATAGATGAGACTTGTTTGCATAAATACAGCATCCATGTATCATTTTAGGTCAATAAGTCTCAAGTTTATCATCTGGTCAGCTGAATAGCTCCTTAGATTCTACTGACCTTATTTACTACATCGCTATTGATTCTGGATCTATGTCCAGTTGACAAGAGAGTTTGTGATTAAAGAAGGTTCCCTGGAGCAAATATTTCTTATTGACTATTTCTCATTATTTAGGTAAATCTAGTACTCTTCCAGAATAAGTCAATAACTTCATAGTTAATTAAAAAGGAATGCATTATACAACATAACACCTGTAACACTAAGCCACCTTAAAAATGTGTTTTACCTACCATTTTGCCATAAAATATACTTCCATTTGTAAGGCAAAAGCTGATTTTACAACATTGGTCTATGACCTGTGTCATGTGTTTCATCGTTCGTAAGTGTTAATCATAAGCAAAACAAACTAATGTAACTTGAACTTTAAATTTTAAAAGGAATACATATTTCAAGGGAAAAACAGTTACGAATATATTCATACTGCTTAATTCAGTTTTCACTATGTAGTAGATTAACAAGGAGGCAGAAAAACTGTATTGAAAAAGTTACCAAATAACTGCAGAGGATTAATCTTAAATGTGTTAAACGCGTCATGTGGAAAGAAAATGCATATTGGAAACAAAAACATGACTAGCTACTGGGCAATGTATTTTACCACATGATCATTTTTTGTAATTAAGAGACCTCAACATATAGTTGGTTTAAAAAAAAAAAAAAAGGGCAAAAACCCCACCAAAAACCCCATAATTAAGCAGAGCTTGTGCTGGAAATTAGTGATAAATTCAGTACTTTATACCTCCAAATATGAACTGACATGGAAATTTTAAGACAACAATGGAAACGCACATGAAAAATTAATTATTTTATAAACACTTGGTAGAAAAACCACTTTTCACAGAGCTCTGTAGTTTTAAATATCTAAAATAACTACGGAATGTAGTATCACAAAGAGTGAGAAGCAATTACTCTGGAAAAGAAAGGTGAAGTTAGATCTACGGACATTTCTCAATGCAACATCCATGAAATGTGTAGTATTCTGGGTGGTAATCACAGCTATAGTCCCTCTGAGGAAGGAGAATAACCCGTTTTCTATTGAGGCAAACTGAAAATTAAGAAAAAATATGGCAAGAATAAAACGGTGTGATTTTTTTTTCTTTTCTCTACATGAAATCTTAATTTTAAGGTTGTTCTTGTTTTGTATTGGTTTTGGCAATCATCAGAAAAGCAAAGTAAATGTACTGTTAGATACTCAAATTGTAACCTGCAAGCACAAATCCGATCAACAGTCCTTGTTATTTAGCAATTTAAAGTCCTCCCTCAATTGCGTAGAATACTGATGTTCATTTCCTTCCTCTACATATAAAGAGTTGATGCCACATCCTAGGAGGTGCCTTTCCAGTCTGTCCCTCTGTTTTTACCCTGAGCATTTCTTATTCTTACAAGGGTGGTAACAAGAGCCAGTAGGTGTGAGTGAGGATTCTCAGAGAGAGAAGACCCAGGATTTCACTGCTGTGCCATTAAATCAAATGCAGCTGGACATAAATTAACACACGATCATAGGAATTTATATTTACTTATTTACTTATTTATATAGTGTTTACTATAGTTCAGTAGATCACATGCAGATTGCTTAGTCAAGCCTCAGAGCTTCACCAGTAGATCATTACCTACCACTTAAAACTCCAGGATGGGTTGCAGAAGCATACTGTCAGTCTTCCATGACACACTTTTGTTTTACATAAACACGCATTCAGCAGAGCAGGAAAAGAAACTGTGATGTCCTTTTTTCTGTATAAATCTCTTAACTGAGAGACTAACGAGAGATTTTTCACTACTTCCTGTTGGCTTTAATGAGTGTTAAGCATTTTAATCAAAATGGAATCATTCCAAAAGAGAGTTTACAGTCATCCGCTTCAAAGTGAGATCTAAAACTGATAAACAGTTCTTTCTTTCCTGTATTTTTTTCCCTTTTTTGTTTCCTGAAAATCCATTTCTGATTCAGTATCAAGGAAACCAAACTATCTCTTAGTTGACTGTGGGTTATGAACTCCACAACAACTCCGGTGTAATTGCTCTTTTCCTTCCTAATACCACAGTCACCAACTCAGCGCACGGGGTTCACTCCGTAGTTCCTAGTCCTCACACAGCTCTCCCAGTCTCCTCATCTGGAAGTTCCCAGCTCTCCTGCCTCTGCAGTACAACTGACAGGGCACCAGGCAGGATGATTCAGGGTTTCCAGTAGTTTAACAAACCTGAAAGAGTGAAAAATATTTGGGTTAAGGAGCAGATTTGACAAACACTGTCTCATTAGAAACCTTTCAGACACTGTTTAAGACACATTAAAGCTTACCATTGTAAAGTAGTTCATAACATGATTAACTGCCGTTTACACATGTTGGCAGCAGCATGTAGGGTAACAGAGCCTCCATGTTCAACCTACATGTAACCTCCAGACTGGGATCACACACACTGCCCAGACAGTTGAAACACCCAGAGTTTTATGATGTCAGTCTGGTAGAAGGAACCTACCTGGCAAGAAGTCACTCTTTTATTTGTAGGGACGTTTCATCTGACCTGCTTGTGCTGCCACCTCCTTCTTCCTTCTCAGGGGACCCGAAGTGTCCTGCAAAGGAAGAGATTCAGTCCCTACCTGTCTTTAGTGGGGGAGGTCTACCTAACAACTCCACTGCCCGTGGACACAATGGATGGGCTCTCAGATCCAGGCAGCTATCAGCAGGTAGTAGCCTGCTAGCTCATAAAAATATTTCTTCATAATAATTATACCTAAACCACTTATGCTTTAATCCAGCTCTGAATAGTAGATTAATTTAATTTTATTTTTTTCCCCTTAATTTAGCTAAGTCCGTCTATTGTTGGAAAAAGGCTGCTTAGGTTTTCAGGCATTTTCTTTGTTTTAAATAGACTGTTTTCACTGGATATATTGAAAGAGCTTATCGGTTATTAAAGTGGTTTGTGCCTCCTCTGTATGCTGGCTTTTTGGCAGCTGGTAACAGAAAACCCCTTCCCTTATCACATTTCACCACACCCTTACATTACACCTACTCAGTGCTTTGACATTAAAGTATCTCAATACAATTGGACTATTGTGGATTTTCTCTCCCCAACTGTTAAAGAACACCAGAGCGTTTGTTTCAGGTGAAAAGAAAATCAAAAGAGCTAAATTCACCAAATAAAATAAAAATGTTGTACATCGTATTTTCATATGGCAGAACTGCCAGACCTCTGCAGAGAGATTCACACCATCGGAGTAGTGGCAGTGCTACTGCCACCTGCCTTCCCTTTGGATTTCTGCCAAGAAGGAATAGCTTGTTACTCATGCAGGTCTCTGTTCAGGATTTTCATTCCCAACAGAGCAGCTCTCTTAGTGGCGATGTTGGCTCCAGTCCTCTGACAGGGAGGGGATTAAGAACACTTTCCAAAAGACTTTCTGCTGTTGAGGACTAATACCAGACTTTCTGTAAAAGGTACCGTAATCTGGTACTGCATGAATCTGGCCAAAAAAGAATATCTAAACACATACATACAGAGAACAAAACTTTAAATTTCAAAATTCGGTGTTGTCCCCTGTCCAACTAATTTTACTGTGACTCCACAGAAAAAATATTTCAGGAACTGGGCATATCATACATAATTTTTGTTCAGTTGATTTCATATCACCTATGCTATTTCACATTTTTTATGCCATTAAATTCTACTACACCATATAAATCTCCACAGATATGATTATTCTATGATAACTGCATGCCCTGTTGAGTCTTATTGCCTAATTGGTAGTTTACAAGGAGATATCTGTGCTGGCTTTGAGATTAGCATCCTGTTTCCTGAGCAGCAAGAAATATTTGCTTGACATGCTCAAAGTTGTTAATACTGGTATACTGCTTACACAAACCGTGAGTGTAAAAATATCCTGTTCGGATGGGTAGAGAAAATAAGGCAAAAAAATAGGTGTTTGCAAGATAAATGTTTTCTGTGAGTTTAGATAACATCTTGAAGCCTGATTCTGTGTTCATTGCAGCAGCATAATGCAGGCATATCTCTGCTGATTTGCAAAGCTGAAAGTCAGCACAGAATCTGGACTGACAGGTATGCTGTTACTGCAGAAGCCTCCATTAAACTTCACGTGGATGCCACATATAAGATGTATCTGAAGAAATACATCTGCCTGCTTGGTTAGAAACTGGATATCCCATATGAGCATTTTTGATAAATAGACGGAAAGGAGCATCTTGGATGTCTAAGACCACATGCAAGCAGGTAATGAACAGGACTGACCACCCCTAAACTAGCTGGTCAGAGAGCATTTAGGTGATTAGGGGTTTTTGAAAGTTTTGCCAATTTTCTTCATGGTTCTCCAAGCAGCAAGCTGAAATCCTTCATTTTTCACAATCCCAAAACTCTTTTGGCCACGTCTGGGTCACGTGCAGCTGCTACACTTCTTCCTCTATTTACACCCCAGAGAAGAAAATAGGCTTCAGTAGCATCACAGAAAATCTCAGCAATATTTCAAGATCTACCTACAAAAATTCCAAGGCACAGGACATCACAGGCTTTTGATCTGAAAATATATAAGAACTAAACTATCTTTTTCTAAAGAAAATATTTAATCACAAGAAGAAGCATCAATCTCCCATGCTTTGCAGATTCGATTATGGAAGAGCCACTTTCTGAAGGAGAGCTGCATTTGCACCAACTTTTAGAGGGAGTGCAATGGTCTCTTCTGTAGCTTCCCTATAAATATTTTCTTGCCCCTGAGCCCCACCCGTCCCAATATAGGGCTCATTCTGGCAGCATCTTGGTACTGGTCCCTATCAAAAACTAGCTCTCTGACAGTCACAAAATACCACCTCTATTATTTACAAATAACTGGCTTGACCTAGAGGTTATGCACCTCACATATCTGCAGGTACTTGTTTCTTATCTAATCAGAAGCTAAATGCTGAATCTTGAGGTACAACAGAGGGGTTCCTGGACCAGACACAGCAGCAGACACACAGCGTACTGTATCTGGGTGGCATAAAGAACAAATTTAAGCTGGATAGGGATATGTTCTAAGACTAACCCTTCCAAAAATGTCTTCCATGATGGCTAGAGAAAGACATCCCTTCCTCAGTGAAATGGCAATAAACAAATGAAAAAATGAAAGGTGGCTCAGTAACTCTTGGAAATTACAGATACACGGAGGGAGAGGCACACAAAGAAGCCCGAAGGGTTAGGTGAACCTTCCCAGATCTTATAGCTTTCTGACCACTGTTTGAAGCCTAAAAGAATGCTTGTCTACATAGTGCCTGTGTGCTACATCTAGAGCACTGAACAAAAGGAATACATCACTGTCTTTTGTTTTTCTTGTGCTTTATATCAGAATTTCTCACCAACAGCTGCAGCAACATTTTTATTGACTGCCTGAGTGTGGGAGCTCAATATGGGCACAAATTCAACTGATTCTAAAAATTTTACATTATAGAAAGAGATCAAGCTTAGGAACAGTGGCAGTTTCTTCTCCCTTCTACCAGGACAGCAGATCTCCACATACATTAAAAACGACGAAAAATGGTCTCAAAGGATAATGACTGTGTTAAAATTCTAATAAACGTTTATGTAGATGTCAGGATTGACTTCCACTTCCTTCTGTCTCTCAGTTAATCTCTCCAATATCTTCTCATCATCTTTGCAGGTGTTTTATGTTTTCTTGGTTTGTTTGTTTTTGGTTTGGTTTTTTGGTTGGTTTTTTGGTTGGTTTTGGGTTCTTTTTTCTGCTCTGCACCGCTCTTTTTTCTGCATCTGTAATAAGATTAGGCTTCATGTTATCATTCCCCTCCAGGAAAGGATTTTCTTGAGGTAGAGTGTCTGCCACTGTCCCCTGGTTCCTCATATGTCCTCTCTCCCGGAACATCCAAGAATCCCCAGGCTAAATATCCATTGCCATTAACATCAGACACATAAGTCACCAACCCATGTCTTTCCAAAGCATTAGCCTAAGCAAGAGTTAGCACCTCTGACTGGAGCAAAGCAGCCAGCCACCATGCTGCACCTAAAGGAAGATACCCTGGAAGTCCTAATACATTATTACCTACCACCCATGAAGCACGGTGGTTCATGCATGTGAAGAGTAAAGACACGAATGTGTGCCCAGGTTCTCAGGTGCACTAACTGCCAGTCGGTTGCAGGATATTAGGCAAGTGAATGGGACACTAAAGAACGACTCACAAACCACTCTCCACGTACACAGGCTAATGGTCACTCTTCCTGTTTCTGTGTAATTTCTCCCTACTTTGCCTCACTTCTCCAAGACATTACAATTGTCTATAGGTGAAACAAGTTACTTGGTTTTTTGTTGTGTTTTTGTTTGGTTGGTTGGTTGGTTTGGTTTGGTTTGGTTTCCAATACTTCTTTTGATGTAATTTTTAAAATGTTTTAAAATGCTACATTTCTTACCCTTAAGACACTTTTAAGGAATGTGTGGCCTTCCTATCCTACCAACAGTTTGCTTCATTATTCTCCCCTGGATCTACTGGACTGCTCCCTGTAGAATATCTTCTTGAGATACCTTCGCTTTCCAGGCGGATTCCCGTAGCCAGCTTAAAAAAATGAGTCCTTGCTACTTCAATTATGCTGCTGCTCTCAGTGTCTCAGCAGGCATTCTTGTGCTCCTTCTCTTCTTTCTTACTTATATTTGTTTCCATCTCCCAGACATACAACTGTTCCTCTCAGTCCCTCCTGACCTGTTTCTTCTAGACTCACATTTTTCAACATCAAGCCTGACATAACAATGTTGTTGACTCACAAAGGACTTTTTGAATACACCTTTGCAGTTTTGTGACTTAAAGACGCTGAACAGAACAATCCTTGATGTAGGCCTGACTGAACTCATCCACTAGACGAAAACTCCTCCTCTTTTGGGGACATAACAGGAATTCCTAGTTGAGGTGGTAGACAGGGTCCCATGTTCAAATAGCCATATGTCACACCATGGACTTGATGTCATCTGATAAAGACATTGTGTTGTCTGAAAACTAATATTCATGTCAGGATCATCAACCATCTCCATAACCCCAGGAATCCTAGCTCTTAAGTTGCCCCAACTCGTCTTGCATCATTTGCATTGACAAATGCTCCTGGATATTTACTTATTTATCCATTATAATCTCCCTCGTCTTTCCTTCTCCAGGGTTAAACAAGCTAATAAATCTTTTTGTCCTGAGTTCAAAAATTTAGTGTAATTAAGCCTAAAATTTATCTCATGCAACAAGGACTGCATGGGAATAGTTTGTTATCCTCTTGTATTTTCTTTTTTCTTTTTTTTTTTTTTTTTTTTTTTTTTTTCTTTTTTTTTTTTTTACTGTACAAGTATAAATCCAACTTACATCAACTGCTGATTTTAAAAACCTTTGGTCTGGAAGTTCCTATAAAAACCTAGAAACTTACTAAATCACAGACACATACTCATATCTGCATTTCTAAGTTATATTCTGTCGTATCTTGTGTGAGTAGACAGTAGAGAAGGATCCAAAGCACTAGTTGGTTTTTAAAGAACAAAAGAACAATGATGATCATAAACTCTTGCTTAAGATAATCTTGCTGAGGAAAGCACAATTGTTCCTCAAGCATCTCTGGGCACACAGCTGTACTGTAAGCAGGTATCTGCACAACAGAATACACCATGCCTTCAATAAGCCAATATGGGTACCACCAGGAGCATTCGATCATATCTTGGTACCCTCCCACTCCTCTTTCTGCCATCTTCTATGCATTTCCCACGGGGTACACCATGCCCTTCTGCAGGCTGATGTTCCCACAGCTAATTTGTTTCCACTGTCTTCAACATCTTCACTCAGCGCAAATGCTGTGCTATGCACATGCACTCCCCTCTTCCTTGTTTCTCGTACTCCCACAGCTGGACTTTTTCTGGGCTGCTGGGCACACTGTGGTGTGCTATCTGGCTAATGTGTGACCTCTATTCAGCGTGGAAATTCCATAGCCAGTAATAGCACTTTTAGCTTTAGGTGCAATGCATTTTACCATCCAGATAAACAACCTGACCTGAGATAAGGCAAAGCCTGAAAGGCTCAGTTGAATCACACAAGGAACATAATGTCTCATGAAGGTTCTGTTTCTTTTAAAATGTTCACCATCATGCAAAACTATTTCTTAATTCTCTCAGATTATGTTCACAAAGCCACTAGCACTGTTTCCAGTAACAGAAGAATCATAGTAGTTTCGGAATACAGGAAGATTAATTTTGAGACAGTTTTCTTTGTCCACATCACTTTATTTTAATCTTGTTCATTTGTCACTGACATCACCTGCTGAGCTAAAATGTTTCTCAGACTGAAACTGGAGGATGGGCAACTAAGATTAATGGCCCACAAATCACATGTTAGCAAATTATTTTCTTTGACCAGCACTGAATCCTCATTTATGCTATTGTTGGACAGCACTAGGAAACTGTAGTTGAAAGCCAGTGCACATTTTTCCTTTACAATATTTCATTTTCAGTCAACTGACCCCCAAAAGTTGTCAGATTCATCACTTAAAGACACCATCTGCTGACCTGTCATGGAGGGTGGTCAGAGCTGTCACAATGGAGCATTTTTTCTCCTGGATTTGTGTGTGAAAACAGCAGTAAGAGAAAAGTACTTATTTAAAATACAGACCTACACTTATTTATTTTGTTTGGAGGATTCTCTACGTGCCTAACATTTGCCAAGGCAACAAAGTAATAGATACAGAGGGAAGCTAAAACCTGTGTGTTGCATGGGAGAAGGCTACTGTATCAAATGTGAACTTTAAATGTTGTGGGGTTTTTTTGTTGTTCAGCTACAGTAGCTGATTTGCCAGCTCTGCTAGAGATACATATCTCGTCTCTATTTCACTTGGATTTTATTGGAACCAGTGAATGCAACAGAGTGCAGGCAGATGGTGAAGCCAAGGAATATAATCAATACAATTCTCAGTCTTTTTTCATGCCTTACTTTCAAAACTCCTGATTTGCTGTGTTCGTGTTGCAAGAAAACTGTCCTCAAAGCAGAGTAACTGACAGAACAATACACTTAATAGCCACTTACCCATGTAGCTGTTTTTCAGCCTTAAAAGCACAGACCCCCAAGATTTCTTACAAGACTGCTTATGATTTAAGCTAGATATTTCAGAGATGTACCCAAATGTTAACCTTTCTGGCAAGCATTCCAGCAGCAAACATCCAGGTTCTCTATTAAACTAAGAAATGTATGTTTGTTTGTTTGTTTGTTTTCTGAAACTCCATATAGATTTTCTTAGATCACTAATTATTTTGAATTGTAACCACATAATTTTTCCTGTGTTGTTCTTATGCACTAAAGCTACATTTAAAACCTGAAAAACTGTATTAGGGACATAAGGACCACAGCTACAACTATGGAAACTATAACCTCGATTTAACTATAAATTAATGGTAGACACCACTTAAACATAATCTTGGCAGTAGCCATTTAGCGTGGTAGCCTAGTCATGTATGCAGATATCCAACGGATGAATATATCTTCTCCATGGAAGCTCCTCCCTCCCCACCTACAAAAGACTACATAGATCCCGTTTCCAGCAAATGCTAAGCTGTCCTCAGGCAAGGCTGTCTTTCGTCCCCTAGGACATATTTCCTACTTCTGTGCTCAAGATCTATCGTGTAATGAGAATTGGCAATTTCGGATTTATTTACTAGCTAGGTAAGAAGAGCCTCGGGGATCATGGCTCTCAGCTGGTTCATTCAGTGAGTCAGCAGAGGCTTCTTTCTCTGTGACAAGCAATAGGAAAAAAAAAAAAAAAACAAACAACACCAACAACAGCTACAAAAAACCCAAGGTGAAACACGTTTATGTCATTTTCTATCTAACAGTATGTTGTTATGAATAATTTAGGATCTATATGGATGACACTACGACTCCTAATAGAGTTCGCAAGTCCTTTCCAAGTGGAAACACTTTGTTTCTCTACAAATACGTTAGATGAACAATTCTAGGCTTCTGGAAAATTATAATGACTCCCAAAATTTTGCCCATTAAGACCATTAGGCAGATAATTCCTTTGTGTCTGAAGTATTTTTTGTTCATCAATGGATAGGAGCAAAGGATTCCTTTCCTGTGGTGCAGCCAGTCATCTGGAGGTCTAAATAAAGATCATAAGGAAATAGAGTGGCTCTGTGTTTGGGTTTTGTTTTTTCATCTCTGTTCATCACCAAGGAGTAAAACTCTTTACGATCCATAAGGTCAGGTGACAGGAAGCAAGTGCACTTGTATCACAGACTCATTAGGCTGAATGCAGTAAACACTGTATTGTCTTTCCAGTGAAGCATTTATAAATGATCCGTATCCATTGAGGATGACCTTGAAAGTATTTCCATCTCTACCTTGATCATCTCAGCAAGAAGAAATAGAAGGCAGAAGAAGGTTTTACATTGTCAAGTCTTCCTTCGAAAGTTTATAAATCATCATTTTAGCATTTGTGAAAAAGATTAGCATCTTATTGTTATAATCTGATTAGATTTCTCTGAACATCCCTTCTCTCCTTCAAAAACTTTACCTGTATGACACTGACCTAAGCAGCTGCTCAAATGGGAAGGCTGAGCCATTGCTATAAAGATGTTGACTGATATTTTCTTCCCTGTCTCCTTCTGAACTTTAAATAGGTATTATGCACCGTCACTTTAGGACAGTAACAACACAAGGAGTCTCTAAATCAGTTTTATTACCTTCCTAGGTCAGAGAGAGCACTAGGCCTTTGAAACATCTGACCCCCCACACACTGAACAGCTCCTCTAGGTCAGCCACACCAGGGAGCAAAGTCAAGACAGGGGCCTAAGACCCTTAACACTCTCTTCCTCTTGCCATTTTCCCTTTAATCAGCAAACTCACCACCCTCTGCCTTTTTGTTACCATGTTGGTATCAAAGTTTCTTAAGTCTCTAAAATGACAGGCACACATCAAACTCTCAGTACCCACTAAACAGCTGAAAGTTGTGGCGTGGACTCTTCCCAGAAATCATTAATTGATCTCCTGGTTTCCATCATTTTTTCATTTTTCTTAGACATATTTTTAACAGAATTTCAGTCTAGCTCAATTCTGTATTTACTTTCACTTTCTCTGTCTTTTTTTTTTAGTTTTTCAATAGATAGATGAGCATGATAACTGTTACTCTTTCATCGCTAACAGATGGTAATCAAAAACTGTACAAAGAAATCAAACAAATGTTCCAGCATGATTCATTAAGTGAAACTGAGAACACTGCCCTCCTGCTGCTGATGTACATAATTTTGCCAATAATTACCTACAGATTTCTTTTCAACTTCAATAACACTAATTGTGTGAGTAGGATTTATAGCTAAAATACCATATTTGTATTAAAATGTGAGCAAGAAAATTGTACATTTTGCCTTACCATGATGGATTTTTCGGGTTTATTTTGGTTTTTGTTTTTTTACTGGAAGAGACTTTTTGTGGTAGTTCACTATTCTGCATTTTTAAAGAGTCATTTAAAAACATATGCATATTTATTTATTAAATTTTCTTTTCTCTATAGTTTGTTGTAGGGATATTTTTTCCTGCTGGATTGCATCAGCTACTTCTTGAAGCATATCTGTTTATCTGTTACTCAAAACATTTTTTGGCTCTGCTGGACATCAAGTGGGAGATACTATTTGTGTTTGTGCACCTCAATAGTGCAATGGCAGCTCATAATCCTCTTACATGTGAGTATTTTCAGTGATGGTTCAATGCCGTGTGAGATGATTTCTCCACTTTTTGAAACCTACCTTCACATGTGTGCATGTGACCTGAAAAGCTCTTTTATCCAGTGGCTCCTTAGTTTAATACCTACCTAATTATTCTTAAACATAAGGCCATGTACCTCCAGAATTCGAAATGCAAAGTCTCCTCCAGAACAGTGAGATACATGAACTACTTACTAGCCACCTTTAATTTTTACAGTCACTGTGAACAGTGTGTTTGTGACATTAGTGCCACCATAAAAGTCTGGAGAGAGTTATTTGGACTATTAAATTTCTGGGTTTGAGTAGTGGAAGAATTCCTGTTGCTGGAACTTTTAAGACAGCTCTTTTCAGCTTGTTTAAAGTGATAACATATCCATCCCAATGATTTGATATCTAGTAGGAGATTTCTTGCCATAGTTACAGCTGCAGAAAAGCACCTGGAAAACTATTTTACGGCAGTGTTTTTTGACCCAGGACTAAAATTGGGCTCTGGGTTTAGATATCTTTGTGACTACCACATGTCACCAGGCATATCACTCAGTGATGTACTGGAATGGAAACTCCTGCTGCAGTACTTTAGGCTTTCAGTTGCTATCTACTTAAGAAATGTGTTGGTGCACAACCTGCTTATGAGGTGTTCAGAGTCAGCCATAAGAAAACCTGCTGCAAAATGAGTTTAATGTCCAGCTGATTTTAGAAACTGTCATAAATATCAGGATTAAACATGTAACAGCTTCCAAATGTTTCTTAATTACCGTTACATAATGTAACTTGTTCAAAGAGGGTGTTCCCTAAAGACATCTGGCTATTAATGAGTTCTATTATGGGTCACTGAGCAAAGAGGAGAAACAAATATAGATGAGCAGAAACTTAGGATGGGGGAGACACTATCAAATAATTAGCAACAGAGTAAAAGTAGCAAAGATTCTCACCCCTCCTCCAACCATGTGGAAAAGAAATCCAGCTGATTCATGGTTGCCTTAGAGGAGCAAGTGACAAAATAATTTAAATTTGCCCATGAGAGATAGTTCAGCATAAGCTTAATTGAGATGACAGAATAATCGGCCAAAAGGTATGACCCTGGTTTACAGTGAGATTCTTACGATCAAGGAAAACTGCAGCTGAGGATATTTTGGTTCCCACAGCTGTTATCAGCACTAATCTTCTCTTCTGTAAATCATTGTACGAGAACTACTTTCTTGCAAATAAAGGAAATTAGCGTGTTGCTAAGATGCCTGAATAATAAACTTGGTGTCACTGACATCTCCATTTCCCCACTGAGTACCAAAGCCTTTATGGAACCCTATCTGCTTCTCCGTGTCTCTTTTCAAAGATCTGTGAGTGTTGAAATTCAAGGCAAGGTGTTACAGTGAAACAGACTTTGGCTATGTGCATAGTTTAGGAGTTTGTAATCTTCTCTATAGCATTCAGTCATGTTTCCATTCTTTTGGCACTGGGGAGACCAATATAATATGTCTGGCTAATGCAGGAGAACTACGCTTTTTGAAAAAATGCGTACACTTCCAATTCTCCTTCTTCTCCCCCTGCCTCCCCCCCGACGCCCCCCACCTCCAAATGCGCATAATTTGAAGTTCCTTATTTTAAACTATCTTTTTATTATCTTAATTAAAACTTAATTAGACTTAACAGAATATCCTTTAACCAAGAGAAAGCCTGCAACTGAATCAACAGACTACATGTCTGGTTCTTTGCATACACATCAGACAGTGCGTATGGCTTTATGGCTTGTCTTAAATTTTCTTTAAATTTGTTGCAATTGTATGTTCAGCTGATTATCCCCATGAACTCACCAAAATTTTTTGTCACTGAGTTCTGTTCAGCTGTTACCTGAAACATGGCAAACACAAAAATCCCTCTTCTGGATTAGTTAACCAACATGAATCTTTCTCACATGTTTGGGCAGAACAGCAAGAGTATTGAAAATCCCAGCTATTGGCTCTCTCTAGTTTGTATTTGGCATTTGTAACATGCTAAGAGTAGAAACAAATGAAATCTGAAAAATGTCATGAAACAGACCACTTTTGTACAGTTTACTCACAACTCGCATGCAATACACAAGTGAAACTTACATTCAGTTCTCTCTTCAAAATATTCCTTAGCATTTTGGACACAGGGAACTTTCACATTTGGTTGCTTGGTTTAAGGTTGAATTTTCTCCTTTGCTCTCAGGACTCAGAACTCAGATGTGCTTAAAGGCTTGGTCCTTATTTTTAATATATATTGTTCTCTGTCTCTAGGGCCAAGTTGCATGGCATAGTTTGCGTGCCAAAGTCCACAAAATTAGGAGGCTTCATCTTTATTGGGAATAGTCACTGGAACATGTTACTCTGCCAAACCTTATCTGGGCATTGTATGGGACACTGCTTATTTACATAAGCAAAATACATGAAAGGGACTGGACCTACTGTTAAACACTATGGGTGATCATGTGCCATTACCTTAGTGCACACCTGGCCCTGTCCTGTTTACCAGTATAGACATAGCAAGACAGACATGGCTCCCTTGGAGGACCAGTAGTCAGTACAAGGGTATTACAAGGTGTCCTAAGTATCCTTTGGATGAGAAGGTGACTGGCATTTCTTTCTATGTCACATTTATCTGGAAATGAAAATACTCGGTTTCTGTAAGGTAGCCTTAATTGGGGCTTTCGTGACAGTACGTGCAAAACACCTAGAAAATTACTGAGACTGAAGGGATTAAAATTCAACTTACACCTCCCCATGCATTTTGCTTTCAGAATACTAAGTTACCTGTTGTCAAGAGACTCTAGAAATCAGAATAGAATAGTGGACAGCAGCACTACTGATACATTATTCCTTTTTACATTAAAAAGTGAAAGTGAAGTTACTAAATTTGTTAGATGCAATCAGCTTCAGTTATGCTCCAAAGTATAAACTGAGTATTAGGCAGTTTAACAATATTATAAAAATCTGTGCTTTGCAAAAGTATGACATGGATACACTATACAAATCTGAAAAGAAAACCTTTGGGAGATGATCTAATGGTAGCAATTATACAATATGTAGCAAGATAAAAGTTCAACAGCATAAATATTGATGGCAATTAGCTAAGAATTAAATGCACAGTTAAAAAGGTAAGTGCTGTATCAGAATTGAATGCTTCAGCAGAAATCTTGTTTGGAAAATACAGTAGGAGATTATTTCACGAAGTTGTGCTGTATCATAAAGGCATCATTACTAAGGTTTTTTTATTACATGGAAGAGATCAAATTTTTTTCTCTGAAACTTAAAGGACTTGCATAAGCATATAAAATGAGAAATGACTTAGAATCAAATTGCAGCAAAGGAGACTTGATTTTATTCCTGCAACAAAGATACAGGAAGTCATCCCAAAATGTTCTGTATCCTCAGTTCATAATTACTGTGTCTTGTCTCTGTAATGTCTATCTATTCTGTCTAGATGTTTGCATATCTGTGAGCACAAGGACTGACATGAAATATGTTTCAGCTAATAAACTTGCTTCATACTGATATCTGCATACTGAGGCCTCAGTCTTACAGTCAGTTCAGGCAGGCAAGGGTTGCCACTGCTGCTAGCCCAGCCATTCCACCTTCTCCCTCCAGCCCTGGTTGCATCACCTTATCCCCGTGCCACTACCTATTCTATTTTGGTGCAATTTGACGTAACTTCAGTCTCTTTCTCCAGGTAGATTCACAGAATCACAGAATGTTAGGGATTGGAAGGGGCTTTGAAAGATATTCTAGTCCAATCCCCCTGCCGGAGCAGGAACACCTAGGTAAGGCTACACAGGAAGGCATCCGGGCAGGTTTTGAATGTCTCCAGAGAAGGAGACTCCAAAACATCTACAACATTCCAGTTTGTACTCATTGCCCTTTGTCCTATCGTTGGTTGTCACTGAGAAGAGCCTGGCTCCATCCTCGTGACACTCACCCTTTACATATTTAAAAACATTAATGAGGTCACCCCTCAGTCTCCTCTTCTCCAAGCTAAAGAGACCCAGCTCCCTCAGCCTTTCTTCATGAGGGAGATGCTCCACTCCCTTTATCATCTTTGTGGCTCTGCGCTGGACTCTCTCAAGCATTTCCCTGTCCTCCTTGAACTGAGGGGCCCAGAACTCGACACAATATTCCAGATGTGGTCTCACCAGGGCAGAGTAGAGGGGAAGGCGAACCTCTCTTGACTTACTAACAACACCCCTTCTAATACACCCCAGGATGCCATTGGCCTTCTTGGCCACAAGGGCACAGTGCTGGCTCATGGTCATCCTGCTGTCCACCAGGACCCCCAGGTCCCTTTCCCCTACACTGCTCTCTAATAGGTCACTTCCCAACCTATACTGGTCCCTGGGGTTGTTCCTGCCCAGATGTAAGACTCTACACTTGTACTTGTTATATTTCATTAAATTTTTCCCTGATACTGGCAAAGATCCGTTATTTTTTGTTTGAGGAAATACAGGTAGATGAAGCACTGATGACTCAGGACAGGAAGGCCACTTCATTTATTTAAAGTATATGTCATCACTGTGACATCTTCCTAACTGCTCTCAAATTACGTC
>VWYH01010167.1:504681-523593 GCA_013399365.1 Pampusana beccarii | reverse complement strand
ACTGAAATGATTCTATGATTCCTTAGCATAATTGAACAGAGGTGCCATCATTAAAACACAATCAAGGTTGTGAAACCCTTGAGCATCCTAAATTGCGGCATGATACAATATTTATCAGGCTTCAAAACACATAATGACATCTGTGTTCATCCAGCTATGTTTTGCTTTTTACTGTGCAAGACTAACCTTCTATCAGAGTTTAATGCAGCTAAACTTACCACTTCTATGGACGACACATTAATAATTCTGAGGTGGAAAAGTATGAACTAGAGTTGCACAGAAGACCAAGCCAATGAAGTGCCAAGAAAACACATACACCTAAGCATTGGTTTAGAAAGATGTTTTATTTTTTTGCTGCAAATGAATAATTGAGCTAATATAAAATTCTGACAGGCATAAACCCATTGAATAATTCTGATACTGCAATCTACAGGTGACTCACAAGTAATAAATTGAATGATGTTAGTTTCATGCAAGAAATAATCTTTTAAAAGCCCAGAAAAAAAGGCATATGAATAATTCATATCGCTAATATTTGAGGTATTTTGATGATAAGTTCACACATTTACTTTGAGTGTCTACACTTGTGTGGGTTAAAAAAATAATTTAAAAAAAATACAAATGACCTTCACTTAAAAACTTGGCAACTATTTCAAATTCTACTTCTAAATTTAACTTTGTCATGTACGGTTATTAAGAATATAATTCATTGCCTGGGACTCTGGTCTGAAATACCAATATCTATCATAAATGCTGGACAACTTTTCCATGTATCTGCTTTCAGACATTGGCACAGTATCAGCTTCAATGACTAAGTCAAAACCAGGTGTTGGCAAATGACACTGTGGGCTTTAATGACAGATTTGTGAATCTGCTGACGAACTATACTACTGCGGTTCAAAAGATTTATGATTATTTTTATTTTCTGTTACATTTAGAAGTTGAGTCAGGAAGATCTTGTGAATTGCACCTAAATCAGACCAAAACATTGACACCCTTACATGCGGATAGCCTTAATTAGCTGTTAAAAGTCCTGTCCTGAGTTTCTGTGGTTTGTCTGTTTTCCCAGGTAGCAAAGACTTGTTCTGGAGGGGAAACAAATACAGCCAGCATCATATGCTTCTGTAGAAATAACTGCTTGTAAACAGAGCAGCCTTTTAACCTTAGAAACTCAGTATTGTTTAACAGATTTTTGCATGCTATGATGTTACTTGTTACTCTTTCATTTGTCGTACACAGCACACAAACATGCACTGAGGTCTGTTACTCATCAGTCAGTTAGGAGATGAACACTAGATGAAGACTCAACTTCCAATATTACAAATGCAACTACCACAGTTTCCAAACAGTAGCTACAGCAGCAGCAGAAAATTGCACCTGTGGTACACAACCTAAAAATTGAAAACTTGCCTGATTGGAGAGGCAAAAAAAATCTCTTGCAATGGTCGAAGATCTTCCTAATTTATTTATAATCCTGCCCCTGCTGTTGCCTCTGATCATTGCTCAACTCCACGTTTCCCTTCAGAGAGCAGCCGGAGCCCCTCTTCCTTCCCTTGCTCTCTGCCTCCACAAGCTCAGCCATCCCCATGGAGGCTTCATGGGTTCTCCAGGTAGCACTTTCCAGCCCTTGGGCTGAAACCAGGAGGTAAAGAGAAAAGCTTCCTGTGTTAGAGACATACTGGGAATGGTTTTGAGCCACCATCAAAGAGCAACTTAACAGGTAGATAAAGCACACATGCTTATGCGGGATGTGAAGCGGGTAAATGCTGTCTAGACTACACGCCTAAGAAGTGATTGTTTCTGGGGAAGGAGGGACTTGATAATACAGATCACTATTTTTATGTGACTGCAATGCAGAAGTTTCTCTGTGCTAATCTTGGCACTGCCATTGAAATTGATGTGTGGCCTTTAGGCAAGTCACTTAATCAATGTGTTTGTAAAATGAGTATAATAACATTTATTTGCCTGCCTGAAAAGGATGTGGTAAGGACAGACTAGTTAATGCTGTAAAATGCTATTTACTAGTAATTGCAAGTAGTGTTATACTGCAGACTTAAAACCCTCCTTGACTGGTAATTGAAATAGCTGAAGAACTGAACAGAAGCCTGAAATGTAAAGGTGATAGAGGTCTCAGCTCAAGTGAAGGTAGTTAATCCCCTTCCTTTTCACACAGGTAATTATGCTTTAACTGAGGCAATAAATATCAAAAAAGTCTCAAGCATATACCTGCTCTTACTCAGAAAGAGGAGAAATACTGTGGGATTCACATTTGTTTCACTGTCTAATATGCCACTGATAATGGGTCAAGGGAAGAGCTGGGTGCAACACATAAAAAATCCACGTTCGAGCCTTTGTTCTGGGATGCAGGTGCACTTAGGCATCCTGAGAGCAGGAAGAGCACTGCGGATTAAGACAAGATTTGATGCATCATTACCATTTTCAACCCAATTAACTTTCTTCCTCTTCAGGATTAAATAGGGTCTGTAACTTGCCTTTACGTATCGCAGGTTAAAAAAAAAAAGTCCTGAGAGTGAGAAGGATGAATATAATACTGTAGAGTGGCATGAAGTAGATCAGGAAATGAACTACAGTAAACTGGCTTTTCTGTGAGCTGTGCCTTGAGAACTCCTCTGAGGCCTCAGCCTGCCACCACTTCTCTCACAGATGTTTCTCTGAGAAGGGAGGAATAAAAGCTGGCTGCCTGGGGTGGCTAAAGGATTGGGTCCTCAAAAAAATTCCTTTTTGCCATCTGTAACGCTACCAAGATCATCCCATTCAAAACAATCATGCTTAGTTAATGTAGTAGTTAAAATAAACAGCCTTAGGTTTCTCTAACAACTGTAATAAAGGGACATAATTTGATCCTTCCTTATACTGAGTGAAAGCTAACCAGCAGGATAAATGCCTCTGACTTTATTAGAACTTGGGGGGGATACCTGTTTCATTAATATTACACATATCTCAGTTTAATTGCTTGATATTTTCATGATGAATTTGCTCAAAATTATCGAAGAATCAAGGAAGCAAGGAACCAGACTGTGATTAGCAATATTTCCAAGAATATATCAAGAGTTATGAAAAGAGAAATGGTGGGATTGTTAACTGAGGAATTACCTACTTAAAAATACACCAGAGCAGCAGTGAAAAACACGATGGGTGCTGAGCGAGGGACCTGTGACACGGGCAATACTGTTTGGCAGAGGAGCAGCAAGTCAACCTCCGTCATATATTGGAGTGGGTAAGCTTTACATTAAGATACAGATGGAGAAACATTTTGCCCTTTTCTGTAAGATGGTTCCAGCAGAGGTTGTGAGTCACTGCATGCCGGTCTGCTACTCAGAGAGAAGTGTCACGCAGAGGCGAACTGTCATCGTCTTACCGTGTTAATAAAGTTAGGAACAACGAGATGCCTCTTTGGGGCTTGGACAAAAAGTGGTACCTGTTGGCCACTCAAACTAGAAAGAATCAAACATACTGAAATCCAGCTATTTAAGGGATGCACTTCCGAGAAAGAGATGTGAATGCAGAAATAAAGGATATGGGATACTATATGTTCATCAGCTTTAAAGGAGAGCATCTCAGGGGAGTTCTGCTGCAGTAATATGTGGGCAGAGGCCTGTCACTCAGAAAGACTGTCTGTGTGCTGAAGAGATTAGGGAGAGGCAAGGTCCAGCAACTGCTCTTGTCCCATGGGAGACAGTACTACTGGATATAAAGGCACTGCTAGCTGCCAGTCAATGAATACTGAAAAATATTTCTGGAAATATTTGGTCAAATTGGTAAAAGAACATGCTCAGTAATTTACTGTTCCTTTTGGGATCTGAGGATCACAGCCTTATTATAGGATGAGAGGCAACAGGCACAGACTGAAGCATAGGAGGTTCTATCTGAATATGAGGAGAAACTTCTTTGATGGTGCCAGAGCACTGGAACAGGCTGCCCAGAGAGGTTGTGGAGTTTCCTCCTCTGGAGACATTCAAAACCAGCCTGGACACATTCCTGTGCGATCTGCTCTGGGTGAACCTGCTTTAGCAGGTGGGTTGGAAATAGATGATCTGCAGAGGTCCCTTCCAACTCCAACTGTTCCGTGGTTCTGTGGTTATAGACGCAACAGATTTTAAATGACTGCCCAAGAAAAATCACTCAAAACAGTATTTGAACTAGCCATGCCAAACATCTAGCATCAGAAACGTGGTAAGTATCCACAGCTAACAGGAATATCATGCAAGTTCAGTCAGAACAAGACAAAGGAACTCAAATTTCCAGATATGAATGTCAGACAAGATTTTGAATGCATAGAAAAGATTTTCACTAAGTGGAGAAAAACTTTCTAAAAGAATTAATGCTTTCTATTTCCCTTCAATACCAGGGTGTGTCATGTTTAAGTATTATAATAATTATGTCATCTTTTTTGGTTAGCTTTGTGTTGAAAAATTGGCCAAGTTCTAAGAAGATACCACAAATTTTTATTAAAAGCATGAAAATAAAGCATTCTAAATTACGTATTACTTACTTTTACTTTTTATACCACTGCACCAGCAGTGATGGCCATTTTGTTTGACTAACAGACTCCTTATCTTCTTCTTCCTAATTATGCAGAGACCGTTTATTTAGCATATTTCCCCCTAGCACCATGTGCTTTGAAGGTATACTGAAACCTTTTTCCTATACTTAATTTGTCACTTCATTATGATAATGACCTGGAGATGTCTGTTTTATTGGAAAAACTCTACTGATGGATTGCACTTCTTACTAGGAACAGTGGATCCTTAACTGGATTTTAGACAAGCACTGTCACTATCCAGTGCTGGGCAGCTTCTTGTTTGCCTTGCAACTCTGGCAGTTATCCCTAAGTCACACATTTGGCAGCTCATGAACTCTGGACATCCATCTACACACACTTTAGAGAAAATTAGTATCTTATTTCAGCAGCTGAAAGGAAAGTCAAGGAAGGCTGCATATATCATTGATTTCTTAGGGATGTATTTTACTTGCATTGCACTGCACTCTGGGAGATGGGTCAAAAATTATTTTAGATTGAACAGAAGAAGGCATTGTACATCTTAAACTGTGGTTACACAGTGATTCTCTCTGTGCTGGGGTAGAGAATATGGGAAAGGGGTGCTCCTGTGGAAACAGCCATATATCTGGTAATGTACACATTCTCTAGCTCTTCTTCCTTACCTAGAGTTTTCCATGTGTATTGCAGGAGGAAAGGAGTGTTTTGTCTTTGCCTTCAGGCCACAGATGTCCCTGGCACTGCTCACCTGAAGTTCTAAGGTTCAAGCACACTGGTAAGTTTACTCAGTAACAAGTGTTCTGCTGTCAGTGACGTTGCCGCAATGCAAACAATTCAGCAGAGGGTCATGTAAGGTCGAGAACAACAGCGGATCAGATCATCTGAGTTTACTGACTCAAAAAAGTCCTGTGTTCAATTCAAACTCTCTCTGAAAATAAATAGGTGCTGTTTGCTTAGAACAGGACCGCATATTTTTAAAAAATCTTGCTCCACTTTCCCTGATTTTACTTCACTGGACCTAGTTATTCCAGGCAAGTGACAGTTCTAATCATCAAGAAAGAGTCTTCATTGATACAGCAGCAAGGTATGTCATTCTGCCAGCAAAGATAAATTCACTGAGTGTTATGGTAATTAATATGTACATTGGAAAAGGAGATTTTCCATCCACCTTTAAAGATCTATTTTTAGCACTACAAGTATTTCCTAACCCGTGATAGGAGAAGACGATTTAACCTTACCTTGTCAAACTTAACAGCTAGATTAGAAATGTTACAAGAGGGGGAATTCCAAGTCATCTCAATCATACAGCACCATGTGAAACAATTATATTTGGTTACCCTTTAGAAGGACATGTTCTCGAGGGATAACTTTTATGTACTGCTCCTCCAAATATGACTACATTCTGACTGTGCTGCTTTTGATTTTTAAATAGCTCACACAGCTATAACCTCTGCGTATCTCTAACTATAAATGACAGTATTACATTTACACACCATATTCTTGGAAAAAGATTTTTTTTTTCCTTAACACTCCAGGTTTACAATGTAAGACAAAAGAAATTAAAGCCTCTAACATAATGGGAAGTTATCAAAGAAGATTTTGTACTTTTTACTAATAGAGATAATATGCAATGCAAAAGACTTTTTTGAAAAGAATGAAGAGAATAAAACTAATCAAACCTCTTCCAGTTAATATGCAAACTTGCACTCAAAGCAGTGCACAAAATACATGAACCTGATTCAAATTTATGAAAGGGCTTGTTCTCATGTTTCTGAGTATTGTATAGGTTATAAAATGAATGTAATTTACTATAGAAATAAAACAGAATCCTCCTCAGTTCCCCACCATTGTGTCAGTGTTGAAAGTGGTCTTGATGTTTATGAAACTTTGGGCCCCAACATACAAATGTAATCATGTGAACAAACAGGTCCGACGCTAGAAGCTGAAATAATTCAGTTTATTCTAAAGATGAAAAACCGGGGCAAGACACCTGACTGATGATTCAAGTTAAATTTGCAAAACATTTATGGATTTAAGAAAAACAGCAGAAAACAGGTGATAGCTTTTATTATTGTTCTTTTTTATTAATATGAATATCCATGCTTTATTCTATAGAAAGGAAATTAGAAAAACAAGAAATAACATATGGCAGTTATTCTTTTGGTTTTTGTATTGTTGTTGTTTTTTTTTTTTATTTTACAGTTATGAATACCCATGCTTCATTTTACAGAAAAGGAATGACTCCTTGTGCAACTCTTTACAAAACCAGGGAAATATTTTGAAGACTTGCATCTCATATGCCACAGTCCTGTTCCTTTACCAACATGCAATGAGATCACTGAGAAACCATAAAGCCTTATCCATTGACATGAGGCTCAGTTTTTTTCTATGTAACTTTAAATTCCTTAAAGATACCAATGACACATGACTTACTGTAAAATAAAGAGGAAAAAAAATAAACACCACCACATTAAACAAAAAAGAGCTGGACAAGCGATAGGGAGAAGATAAATATGCAAGCAGACAAGGCAAGGAAAAAAACAAAGAAGAGTATTATTTTTGAGATTTCAAATTTATTTACAAAAACAGAGCTAGCATAAAAAATCCTAAAACATGAAAAGAATTATAGTGGAGAAATCAGTTTTATTTCAAGCAATGTAACACAACTCAAAACACAGAATTCTTCAGAAGTCTTCATGTAAATCTTATTCAGAGCTGCAAGTAACCCAGCAATTTGGACATTAATAGGAAAAGTCATAGTGTTAAAAACTTGTAGTAGTGCTAGAGTGGTTTCAACCTACTAGTGTATGCTTTTTTGGCAAGCACTGAGACAAGATTAGAAGCAAGTCTGTTCATTTAAAAATACAAAAAACGTGTATGTATATTTTATACTGCTAAGAAACGTATAAGAAATAAATGGTTGGTCTTGCTTTTTCCTCACTTTCAGGATGTTTAATATAGGTCCTCATTAATCAGCCCTTTTAAATGTTAGGTATATCAGATGACTTAAGACAGATTGATATTCACCATGAGCATCTTTCCATGGTATGACTGGAATAGCAATGGGATTGTACAGGAGGTTATGTTTCTTGAGCACTGGGGGTTTCCTGGATGACAGGAAAGTAGTCATAGTTCACAGAAATTAGATGTATGTACAAACCCCCAAACCAGTGAAGTATATTTTGAAATGACAACTCAAAAATAAGGGAAATAGAACACAGAACTGAGAAGGATAACCAAGTTTTTAGCATTAGATAACACATACAGTATGAATACATAAGAAATTTTTGGTGGATACTGCTTTATATGTGCTTTTCAGTCAGGCACACAAGTAATTTAAAGTAAGAGAAGCTAAAACAGCCTATGTAAAATCACATAGGTATTACTTGCCCTTAAGTTCTGCAGAAGATTTTGTGTTCCGAGGATCATGGTCCTGATTTAGAGGATGACTCAGCTCCCAGGATGGAAACCTTTGTGAGGTTTTCTTGTGCATGTGTTGAAACAGATGACAACACAGGAGTAACTGAGGAGACAGCTGAAGGAGTACATAGGTCAAGAAGAAACAGATAATTAATGAATTGTAAGAGCAATTCAGTATTTTAACTGTGTGCAGTTGAAACAGCAGAAGGAGAAAATAGAACAAATAATTCTAACAATTTAGACAACGATCTTACGAACAAAGAAATCTCTTCATTTACATAAATTATTGCCTGAACTGCACACAGTAAAAGAGCCAGATGATCAACAAAAAGATGTCTGGAGAGGACTTAGTGTGGTTTGTGAGACTAAGTTTTAATGGGGGTAAGACATGAAATACTTTTGAATGGATTTCTTCTTTATAGTGTACTAACATGGCTGGTATTTGACTACTAATAACCTGACTGACCAGAAACAGTGAAATGAATCGCTGATAAAAAAAACCATTAAATTTATAGAAGGTTGATATTAAGGCAAAAATATATAACAATAATTTTGCCTAGAACAGTGCGTCATGAGAGTCAGTGACGACACAAAATAAATGGCAGATGACTTCCAGAGATTCAGTGTACCTACTTGTCCATGTAACTAATTTTTCCTATCACAATTGTTCGCATTACAGATTCTTTGAGGAAAAAGAGCTGGAGTAAAACAAGACATTAAAAAAATCGTATTTTTTCACCAGGACAAAGCATTTTGAAACTTAAGTATTTCTATAGCATATTTATCTAAGAATAGTTGGTCAATGTAAGAGTAGCACAGAATCAGCTGATTTGCTCATGGCCCAAACAGTCATGAATATAAGGCTTTTCATAACCTGTGTCAAATTTTAACATCAATTTGTCAAACTCCGTAAAAGCAGAACAAATTGGAAGAGATACTGGACTCAAGTTTTGTATATTCTATATGACAAACTACTAAATTGCAGGCAGACTGCAAAATGGGCCTTTATACTGCAACATTATAAATGTTCGTGATGACTTCCATTTACAGATGCTTTACTCAAGTAGCTACATGACAAATTTGAACTTAACGATGCAATGACCTCCAGTTTTATACAGCTCTGCTGACTATGTACTTCAGCAAAACTACTGTGAATTTGAAAAATCAACCACTGCTCTCTAACCTGTCTCCTAGATTCTGCACTAAGGAATTGCAGTTTTATATTGCTGAAACTACTGATTTCAGTAGAGTTAACATTTGTGTAATAGTGGAATAAAATAGCAGGGGATGGCAGATATCTGCTGAGAGCCCTGGAGTAAAGATACTGTCCAATATTCAAACTAGCTGGGAATCAATGAGAGGGAAGCAGATGGTATAAGGAAAAGGTTTAAAAATAAAACCAAATGTACTCAAGACTGAGGAATTAGAACCTCCCACCAAGAACATCGTTGTTCTTCTCGTGAAGACCTCAATGGCTGATGACTTGCTGTAAAGCAAGCCTCCTCTCTCATCTGCATCAGGAAGACTTAAACTGCTGACCTCAGGACACAGAAGCACACTGGAAAGGTGACCATAATGTCAGAAAAGTGAAGCTTTTTTACATTAATCAGATAATTTGAACTGCTAGAATATTTACTGGACTAACAGTAAATTCTTAGTGCTATGTATAAGGTGTAGTACACAAGATTTTGAGTGGAGAATGCGGGCAAACCGCTCTGTGAACCCTTTTAGTACGCTGGTGAGCAACACTACCCACTATGAGTGGATGTGTAACACTGTATGAACTTTAAAAGGAAGACCAGAATTTGAAAGATTGTATCATCTGGATGATCACAAGCCAAAGCAAGCAGAGGTTTATTAGGAGTGGAAAAAGTTGTCAAAGTGTGTTCAAAGTTTTGTACATGGTAGAGACAGACAAACCTTGAATTAGGACCTGGGTGCATTTAAAGAGCTGTAGTGGATGTCCTGGATACAAAAATGTATTTAGTTTTAGGGCCTACAGATATTGGCACAGTATGGAATTAGCTAGCAACCCATATGAGGGAGGAAGTGATTTAGGAGACACTAAATAACAGTAAACAAGAAAAACAAAGAACCCATGAGTGTTTATGACTTAGAGGCTGCTACAACTGCTATTTTTATCAGCATTTACTCTCAGTGGCAGAAGGGGGATGACAAATTAAAAACAAGCAGAAAAGTAGTCCACGCAGGGATGCAGTGGTAGGGAATATTGTAGTAAGAAAACAGTCAGACCTAGCACAAACACACACATGGAAACAACATGAGAACACTGGGGAAGTGATGCAGTAGTGGGACAATATATCCAACAAGCCCCCTATCAGATCACTAACTGAAAACCAGCATAAGGAAAAAGCAATGAATTGCTTATGCCTCACGTCTACAGGCACCGAAGTACAACTTGATCATTAGGGATGGCCTGCTGTCCCAGTGGAACTAAAGGACAAGTTGAAAATGAGGAGCCTGGATGTCGTCTGAGAAGATAATATAATGCAAAAAAATTGAATACTTGGCAGAGGTTGTGATCTGTGCAGTTCAGAAGGCTACTCTGATCAAGCAGGCAGAGGAAGAGAACAAAGTGCTAACAAAGAAAGAAGCTGAATATTCAGGCAGGAGAAAGCAGAACTGCCACGAGAAGTGTGACTGCTGAAGCATGATGCTCTGCTGCAGGAGCGGATCGCACATGTGTGAGAAATATCTGCACTGAGTGGCTGGTTAAACTAAAATCAGATTGGGCAGTGATATCAACCATTTCTTGAGTAGGATCAGGCAACTGAATCCAACATCCAGGGAGAATTTTGAGAGAGAAACAAAAGGCTCAAAGAGATTATCAAAGAGGAAGAGTATTTGAAACTGAGGAACGCTGACTGAGAGCCACCGACCCTTAAACTCTAACGGAATTGGGATCAGAAAACAAAAAGTTACCCATATAATACATTATTGTAATTAATATCTTAATGCAAAAATTTAAATAGAATTGTACAGATTGCTATTTGAATTAAAATATAAATGTTCGGCTTTTTGTTACAAAGAGACAGAACCAAAGCAAAACAAAACCAGATGGAGGATTACTAAAGTTATCTAATATACAAAGTAAATTTTCTTACCATATAGTAATGAAGTAGTTGTTTCATTACTATGTATTTTAACATAAAATATTCAGGAAACAGAAATGCAGCTAATTAACCTGGATATTATCAGAAATTCATACTGAAGGAGGGGCTTTAGCCTAGATAACTAAGATAACTATTAATATTTGCTTATCTTCCACAGATAGCATAATATAAGCAATGCCTTCCAAACGTATGCACACTGTAAGTTGCACATTGCTTAGTTTACTGAATATTTGTATTATGATACGTGTATATAGGAAAAGTGAAAGCCATACTACTTTTCTTTTAGCCCAAATACCATTGCTGAGTTTAAAAACAAGAGCAAAATACAAACATAGGTAATAAAGAGACAAAGGATCCAACCTAAAAGATTCATCTCCAAGAGAAAACCTGTTTCTCTGTGTGAAGACAGATGTACTTCTTAGTAATTTGTGAATACCTATGTTCCTCATAAAAATGTGTGTTTATGTGTTTGTCTTGGATGAAGCTTTCTGTATTTATAAAATACAGAATTTTGATTGCTCTAAGAAGGAAAGGTGAATATCCGAGGTATAAAAATATTTCCTCTGGAAAACTGTATTGCATACAATACAATCACCTATGGCAACAGATTGTGTATCTTTAAGTCTAGCACTGTATCACTGGGATTGTGAAGACCGCACCTTTATTTATTGTACTGGGGATATTTTAAGATGTAAAAAATGGTGTAAATCAGGGGTCCTTAATCTGATAGGGTATCAAAATGTTACTTACGTTTATAGTATGTAACCTTGCATGATTATTCAACTACAGCTAATCAGGTAATTTTGGAGATCTATAGCTATAGCATTTGAGACGAGAGACGTGCATTTATGGCTTATTGAACATGGTAGATTTTCTTCATAGTTTCTTTAGGCAGATTCCAGAAAAACAACTCAAGACATGCATTACATATGTCAGGATATCAGTTTTCAATGTTTTGACAATTGCTCAGATCAGAATTTGAACAAGATGTTATTATGAAATTGCTCAGTGATTGTGACATTATCTATGCAGGATTCAGTTACGTTCATACACATGCAGAAATCACGTGAACTATCTCAGTGTGCAACCTGCTCAATGATAGGCACACATGTAATGTAAAGATACAAATTACATCATTATCTTAAAAGTAAGACTATGGTCTCTGGCATCTTCAGAAGCCTGAACTTAGCTGTACACCCCACAGTTGTAATTTTAGTTGTTATACTAGCTTCAGTGATTGTACAATGGTTATACTTCATTAAACCTTCAGACTCTGAAGTGTTACCATCACACAAGACTACATTGGAAAAAAATTATTTTCAAGAGCCATCACTCAGTCCTGTTAAGACGTTTGGAGTCATAAGAGAGTTTGCAACATTTCTGTTGGAGTCATGTAACAATCAGTCTGCTTTTAACAGACCATCTATCAAAAAGGGGAATTTTAGCCTTATACACGTGATTTTTTGCCATTGATCACCAAACCCATGTGAGCTTGTGTCTCTGAGTGCTGCTGCAGGAAAGGATTTCACAGCCCCAGGCAGTCCCTGACTTACCAACAGCATCCTTAAGGTCAACTGCATCTGGGAGAGGCTGTTGTGCAGTTGTCAGACTTCAGCTGGGAACTTCAAAATTGAGGAGGGAGACACCCACCCCTCCCATGAACATCAGTCTGTGTGTGGCAAAGACCTCAGGAGGCCAATACCTTGTCATAGCACATATGCTCCCATCTGCCTGAGGAAGACTTGAACTTTTAACCTGAGGATCTAGAGGCACACTGGGAAGGGAGGCATAATATTAAGAGAAAAAGCACAGGTGCTAGAATGTTTTCTGTATAACAATTCAAATTGCACTGTTAATAAGGGTGGAGTTTTTTCAAATGAATCAGATAATTTGGACAATTATAGTATTAAAACATTTACTGGACTAACTTTAAAGCTTTAGTTTCATATATGGTGTCCTCTTCTGCCTATAGCAAGATTTTGAGTGTAGCACTAAGGAATTTGTCCCTGTCCCACGTTTCTGTTCATTCAAAACCATTGGTCGCACCTGAGAATCAATGTGCTCAACTGCCACTGACTGCCATTAAAAACTAAACCTTAACTAATACTGCCAAGATCTAAAAGACGGTCTGCAGAAAGCATTCTGGGCTTTCAAAAGTTCTGCACTTCACAGAAAATTCGCACCAGATTCATCCACTTTTCTTGTGGTGAACTCAGCGCACCCTTAATTCATGAATGCAACTTAGATACTATTCTGCTTTTTGAAAACTAAAATAGTTCTACGCATACTAATGAATTTATATTGACACGGCTGTCAGAGCATTAGCAACATGTATCTCCTCCTTTCTTCTCGCCTCACTTGACCTCCTCCAGGATTAGCTGTGTTACCCTCTGAATGAATATCTGGCAATCTCATTTTCTCTTCTGAGAAAAAGGCCAGACAGCCTAAATGCCTGTAGTGTGTCAGGGAAGAATGTGAGACTACGCAACCAGCCTTCAAGAGACCTCCTAGATAAGATTATTTCTCAGGGATTTTAGGAGAGACCTGGCAACGAACAACAAGAAAGAAAAATGGATGCTGAAGCTGTACTATTTCATTCTTAATTCTAAGTGTACTGGATATAAACCATACAATATTTGGCTGGTGTTAATAAGTTGCTTGTTTTATAGCAATATATTGTTAGGAAAGCCCACTGCAATAATAGCATGAATGTTCCTCTGGGACAACTATCCTGGAGAGCTCAAGCTACTTATTTCCTAAATGTTAGAGATAAACACACACTGGTAAGACAGAGGTGACTCTTACCAAATGTTGTGGGTATGGCATTAAGGAGAGAGTCTCAAATCTTTTATGTTCTCTCAACACATAAACACATACGCAAATACCAGGAAATAGCAGTATTGGCAGTTGTACAAGGCTGTTACTACTGGCAGTAATTACTTTTGAGAAATGCATACAGAAGGCATAAATACAACAGAGTATACACAAAGTCCAAAAATATTATGACATTACTAAAGTTTTCCTGTATTTTGTATTTTTGAAGTGTTTCACAAATTCTCATTTGAAACTAAAGACTTTCTGCTAAATTAAACCCTTTTTTAGTGAGACTTATAGGCATTTTCTCTACAAATATTGTTCTACATCTGCTGATATTTTAATTGGTATCACACTTTGAAGTGTCTTGATTACAGTGTAAACAACTACGAAAGATATTTACATTTTTTGATACTTTTATGCAAAATAAGGATGCCAAATCATAATAATACTGCAACATTGTGAAAGCAAGAAGCAGCCATTATCTAGGACTTCCAAGTTGTTGGGATGTGTTTTCATTTTGCTCTGCATGGTAAGTGTAAATGGCACTCCCATCATGTATGTTTACTGGAATTTGACAACCCTGAAACTTGCTTTTTAGTATTTCAGATTGTACATTAGTTTTGATTTTTAAAGATGTGTTGTTATTTAAAGCTCCTGATACCACGATGGGAAAAGTAAGACCTTAAGTGATAGTCTCAGTGAATACCCTACGTTTCTTAAAAAAAACCCAAAACAAAGATGAAATCTCCAAACCTAGAAACTAATTAATGTATATACTAACGGATTCTTGGAATGTCTGCTGCAGTTTTCAAGGATATGTGCTTTGTTCTTCATATGTATAGAAGTCCAGTTTTAACTATGAAACGGTGAGATGCTGTTGAGGTCTAGCTTTAGCAGCAGCTGTGCAACACTGACCATTTCTTTTCTCTTATGTGTCTCACCTTGGAGAATCCAAAGACAGGGATAAGTAGCTTGTTTAATCTCCATTCCAAATATTTGACCTGTCTGAGAAGACTACTAAAATAAGTAATGATTAAGAAGTTAACAGATTTTTTTTAGAGGGCTATTTTTATTGAATCTGAATGATAACTGTGCAATTCATTTCCTATGGATTCTTGAACAAGTAATAGGGATAAGTATAGCTGGGCAATGTGGCAAAATAAAATAGTTTCATTTCAAATTTTGAACTCCCTTTTGTGTTATGTACTGAACATGCAGAAACCAGTCCAAAGATGGGGAACTGGAATGCGTACCCTAACATGCTCAGATGTCTGACACCTCTATAAAGGACACGGGGAATCCCTCAAGAATTCATTCTTGCGGAATAATGAAACCTGAAGCTTTTTGAACAGCTGCCTCTTTCCATGGGAATGTCTTTTCTTAATAGTGCCCCTTGTGGGCTGCGGTATTGGCATAGAGGAAAGAGAGCTGATGTATTCCTGTGTTACTCAGTCCTTACTCACAGACTACTTCTCATCTTTAAGACATCAAAAGGTGCAATGCCAATAAAAAAATGCATAAAGCTCCTCACATGCAAGCAAGCAAAGTGGGCCATCCACACCTAGATGTAAAAAGGCTTTCAAGAAAAGAGAACTGGGAGGAGTTCTGACTGAAATGATGACAAGTCTTGGATATAGCCATTAAGCACTGAATTTAAACATCCACAAGACATGCCATGTGACATGTCACTTTAAGAGATCAATAATTCTTAAATGTTCTCAACAGTAGAGTTAAAGAATACCTTCCTGTCTTTGGTAGGTGCAATCTCTTCTCAATTGGATTAAACTAGGAGTCTAGGCTGCCCACAGCTAAAACAGAGCACAGTATTTGGGACCACACTGTAGCATCCAGGTATGTCTGTTTGCAATGCCCTATTTACGTCTATATTGGAATAAAAAATGGGCCACTGGTCTCTTTTTCTCCCTGCAGGCCAGAAGCAAACCCTCACCATATTCCTGCTTCAGGCAATCTGAGAACCGGGATGGCGGGGACCATGCTCTAACGCATCTCGTGACAATCTCATAGCTGTGGGACTGGGCAGTCTAGAGACTAGCAATAGTGCTTGACAGCTGTAGGACAGAATCCTGTACCCCAGAGATGAGTCTGACAGGTCTGGGAGCCTGTTGCAGACCCAGGCAAGGACCAGGGACCGGGTCTGCTCTGAGCCACTTGACTTAGAAGCACCTGGAGCTCGGGAACTGACTCCACAAGAGCCAGCCAAGGCCAGAGACCACACAGATTCCTTCTGGCTGAGAAACTAACAGATGCCATCGATAAGGGAGAATATGAACCAGTGCCTTAATGAAAAAATATCTTGTCCTAACCAATTTCTACAGTTTAGCATCTCTGTCAACTTTTGCAAAATAAGTGCAAAATATTATTGAGTCAAGATGGATGTACTGCATGACAAGAGTAGCCATTTTTATCTTTTCAATGCTTCTCAAATCTTGAATGTTCTTTACTCCAAACCTTTGTTTTCTACTTAAACTTTGCACATTTTAAAAAATCTAAATTGATGCTATAATAATTACAACTATAAAGTTACTGCTCAGCATTGCTATGTAACATTTTGAAGTATACAGAACTTCAGCACGAGCATCCTTTGAAACGCTATTTTTGAGTGGATTGGTATACTGCAGCTTTAGTGGTAACTGGGTGCCAGACACATGCCTTAGACACCAATGCTATATGATCTACTGCTATCCCCCCCAAAAAGCACTTATTACAAACAGTTCTCTTCCTATTTCTACTGGCAGCAGCTGCTGCCAGCTCTGTATCAATCTCTGACAAATGCACAATGACACATTCAGCTGTTGGGACAATATTCATTGTTTGAACTGCCATTTTTGCCTCAAGGTAGAGGACTAAATGGCAGCGTCCTGAAAGCCAAAGTCGGCCTTTGAGTCTCAGCTAGCTCACAGTGTAATAGATGATCACAGTAATATATGCCTTAATATCTTTGAGTTACTTGTGACAAAGCAGGCAGATAAAATCAAGCTCAAGTTGTAAACTGGAACATGAATTGATACAAATGCTACGATTATCAATTTCCCAGTTCACAGAGTTAAATACAGCATTTGGGCTTTATCTATTATAGAGATGGGCTATTTGCAGAATTTAACTTCCTGAAGTTGAAGGTCGCTTGTATGTGAGAGGCTGGATACCGTGTTATTTCCACTTAAAATCTTTCAAAGGAAGGTTAAGAAAGGGTCCCTGCCTTCAGGGAGCCAAACATCACAGCTATATTCCTATGTTTACATAAATAGCTAATGCTGATTTATAAATCTCTCATGTTTATGCTAAACAGCTCATAACAGCACTGTGAATTTGCCTGCGCTTTCTAACAACGAAACCAAAGAGACTGTGCTCAGAGTGAAGCTTGTTTCCTAAGCTCATGAATTCAAAGGCTGCAGGAATTGCCCTCCTACCTCATCTTCAACAGCAGGCAACCCCTCCAGTACTGAACAGCTGGAAGCCCCAAGGCAGCAGCACAGGTAACAGGTAACCATTGTAAAAAACACAGTTTCTGTATCTTGATACTCAGGTGGAATTTCTCTCTTTTCAGAGAGAATGTGTGACACACTCTTTCTGTGAGAATAAGTGACACACTTGCAAAAGAATATGATGTGCGTAGTATGATTCAAAGTAAAAATAAGATTATAGAGTTGTCAAACTTTGGTTTAGCACAGGCACTGGAATCACTGCCATGCAGAAAGTTTTGAGAAGCACAGGTAATTTTAAAACCAGCTTTTCGGTCTCCAGTGAGACACTGGAAAAATGACAGAAATCTTGATTTATCAGAGCTAGATGTCATAGGTAGTTCTGCTACAGCACAGATGCTACTGCTTTCAAAAACCAAACAAAAACGGCTTAGGCCTTCTGCTGGGGCAATTTCTACAGCAAACAGTATTTCCTACTCATTCTTAGGACGGGGAACACTTGTTACTCTCTGTAAGGAAAAAAAAGGACAAAAGTACTTGCATTTTTGTGTGTGTAGACAGAAATTACTGCAAAGAAGGAGGTATAGTGTAGTTAGATTCACAATGTTTATGATACAAATCATTATGGAAACTTTCACTGTAGCCAGTTTTGGGTAAAGTAACAAATAAATCGCTAGAGTTCACTACACATTGTGCTGTTAGTTATCTGGCAGCACTAAAATTCAGAGGAAGCCAAGATAGGGGAGATGAGTCACAAACAGAGGATAACAATGTAGGAGATGGTTGTGGAAACGAGGTAAGGTATCTAGGAACTGAAAAGTTCATAAACCATGGCTGAAAAGCATTCAAAAGAGGCCTCTAAATAAACGTTCTCACTACATGTCTAAACAAAGCAAAATTGCTGGACCTTAAATAAAAGTGTTAAATGCTGGCCTAGAGGCATGGTCAGGCTAGTGATTAGTTGCCTTGGATATTTGGTGGCCTGTCCAAAAACGAGACATGCTGATATTAAGCCAACAACTTCTACAGCAATCTACCTGTGCTATTCAGCATTTAGAGCTGCATTAGGATCAGCTGAACTAATCTTACTTTGTTTAGGATTTTTTTTAATGTGTCCTGTAAAGCGACGTTTTGCTTCACAGACATGGTGTTTATGAGAACTCATGGATGTCCCCGGAGTCTTGTTTTGCTGAGCTTGTCTGTGAGCACGCCAGCACCCTATCAAACAGTCGAGAAATTTATTCCAGCATTCACGATGACACCGAATCTGCCGGGGTGAGAGCGGCGGCGGTGTGGGTTTTTTGTGTGTGGGAACGCAGAGTTCACCCGGCAACAGACACACTGAAAAAGACATCAAAGAGACACTAAGAAAACAATCTGGGGACCGCCGAGCGACGGCAGACGCCCCCCCTCCTGCGGTCTCGCCTCTGCCCTGTCCTGCCGGGCAGCTCGGCTGAGACAACCACTTTCAATTCCCCTGTACTGAGGGGGCACAGCTCGCCCCCTCGCCTCACCGCCCGGGCCCTCAGCAGCGGCGTCGCGGGTCGCCGCTCGGGGCCGCGCAGCGCGGGCAGCCGCGCTC
>VWYH01010167.1:375973-504138 GCA_013399365.1 Pampusana beccarii | reverse complement strand
GGCAGGGCGAGGGGCGGCGGGCGAGCAGTCGGCGACCGCCCGCCTCTGGGGGCGCCGGGGCGGGCGAGGGGAGCGGCGGGGCGGGCGGTGTCCCCTCCCCCTCGTGGCGGAGGCTGTCCTTCAGCCAGCGCGGCTCCGCTTCCCGCCCCGGTGCCGGGGGGTGGGGGACGACGAACGGACCTGGAGCTGGGGGTTTTGCGCCGGCCTTTTCGTCGGAGACGCCTCCACCGCGGGTGGAGCCACCGCCGCGTCTTGACGCGGCTTCCTGAGCCGAGCAGGGCGGGCCGATGCGGGGAGGCCTCCACCGCGGGCCTCTCCGCCGGCGTCGCCAGCCTTGTGGGCGGCCGGGCCGTCCTGCCCCGTCACGTCCTCCGCACCCTCTCCGGCCCTTCGGGCGTCTCTGTTGTCCCCCTTGGGGCCGCCTGAAAGCGGCACCGCTTCGTTACGGCCGGGGTGGGGGGGTCGGGGCTGGTTCACAGGCGGGTCTGGCCCTGGGAGCGCCGGCAGGTGTGTCCCGGGGGGAAGCGCCGTGGGCAGCTTGTGAGGGCGGTTAGCCGGGCCGCTGTCGCTAGTAAATAAAATGTTTTTCAGTCGGGCTGTGGTAACCTGTAAATAAACTGCTCCTGAATCTCCCCGTTCTGGAGAATTTTCCTTTAGGTGCATTTTTTGAGATATCTCTGAATCCCTAGCTCAGCTGTTCGTCAGACCTACAAACCGTACAGTACTGGGGTGTTTGATAGGTTGGGTTTAGGTTGCCGGTCTGAGCTTTTTTTTTTAATTATTTTCTCTGGCTGGGATGGGTGGCATGCCTGGGTGTCTGCATCCTACAGAGACAAACTGCTGGCCCTGAGGGACTGCCGAAACCTCACCGGCCATTTGAAAACAGGAATTGGGACTTTTATAGTGCAACTATGTTGTATTTCACTAGTAGTCCTGTGATTATCTAATCTGCAGTACTGACCAATGCACTATATCTGAGTCATCTGGAAAAGTCTATGGATGTGGGAGAGAAAAGAGAACTTTTTATTATTTTTTTCTTAAGTACTTGGCTTTTTTCACTTTACTATATTTCACATGGTGCTTTTGGCTTAGCATTACCAGGTGTCCTGTTGGGTTCTGGCAGAGCATAGAGGTAAGGCTAGATCTTGTAAAGTAGGATTAAGGATTGAGTAAACTACTAGGCTGATTTACAGAGCATTTTCTCACACTGTAATCTCTTAATGATAGAATAACCAAGTTTTTTTAAACAGTGCTTCTTGGCAAGCTTCTGGTAATGTATGCAGTGCTGTAAAACACCTAATGCTTTCAGTGGGGTGCCAGGGTGTAGGAAGTAATAAGTAGGTGTATCTAGCTCTTAATAAAAGCTTTCCTTAAAACATTTGGGCTTCCAAAATGTACCTGCCATCTAAATGGGCACATTGTGGGTGACTGTGTTTGTATTTATGAAAGTGTACGGCTGTGCTGAACACAGTGAGTTTGCAAAACTTGTGTGTACTTCTCAGGTTCATCCATCTTGAACGCAGAACTTCAGATGATCATGTTTGTATCTTGTTACTTCTGAACCTCAGATTGGTCACTTAACATACAATTATTGTGGAAACCTGTATACTGTTAATTAGTTTAAAATAATAAAGGAAAACTTTTGTGACAGCCTGTGATAAACTGAATGTCTTATTCTAAGCAACAAGCCTGTCCTCTCGCATCCTGCGGATGGTAGAGAGTGCCAAGGGGGAATCATAGAATAGTTTGGGTTGGCAGGGGCTTTCCAAGGCCATCTAGTCCAACCCCCCTGCCATGAGCAGGGTCATCTTCAACTGGATCAGGTTGCTCAGAGCCCTGTCCAGCCTGGCATTGAAATGTCTCCAGGGATGGGGCATCTACCACCTCTCCGGGCAACCTGTGCCAGTGTTTTGCCACCATTATTTAAAAATATTTCTTCCTCATGTCTAGTCTGAATCTCCCCTCTTTCATTTAAAAACCATTATCCCTTGTCCTGTTGCAACAGGCCCTGCTAAAAAGTCTGTCTCCATCTTTCTCATAGGCCCCTTTTAAGTACTGAAAGACTGCAATAAGGTCTCCCTGGAGCCTTCTGCAGGCTGAACAACCCCAACTCTCTCAGCCTGTCCTCATAGCAGAGCTGTTCCAGCCCTCTGGTCATTTTTGTGGCTTCCTCTAGTGCCTCTCCAGCAGGTCCATGTCTTCCTGTACCGAAGGTTCCAGAGCTGGATGCAGAACTCCAGATGGGGTCTCACCAGAGTAGAGGGGCAGAATCACCTCCCTTGACCTGCTGGCCATGCTCCTTTTGATGCAGCACAGGGTATGATTTGCCTTCTGGGCTGTGAGTGCACATTGCCAGCCCAGGTTCAATTTTTCATCCACCAGTACACTGAAGTACTTCTCTGCAGGGCTGCTCTCAGTCACTTCATCCCCCAACCTATATTGGTACTGGAAGTTGCCCTGACCTAGGTGCAGGACCTTGCTCTTGGCCTTGTTGGACTTGTTCACTTCTCAGGTTTGGCCAAGTCCCTCTGAATAGCATGCTGTCCTTCAGGAGTGTTGACTGGACCACTCAGCTTGATGTCACACACAGACTTGCTGGGGGTGTATTTGATCCCGCTATTGATGACGATACTAAATGTTAGTGGTGTCGGTATTGATCCCTGAGGGACATCACTTGTCACCAGTGTCCATACAGACATTAAGCCATTGACCACTACCCTCTGGATGTGATCATCCAGCCAATTTCTCATCCACTGAGCAGTTCAATCTATACCTCTCAATTTTAAAGAGAAGCGTGTTGTGGTGGACTGTGTCAAATGAATAGTGTTAGCACACGGAAATGTCCATTGGTGTCTCCATGCAATGCCTATCCTAGCTTCCATGAATTGTGATTTTCTGTTTTTAATCCCTCTAGGTTTGTTTTTTTCTAGGCCTCTTGCATCAAGAGTGCCCAGGAGAAAGGAGTTTGCAGAACCAGTTCTCTGGGGTGTTTTTAGCCTCCAGTATGTGGGTTTTACTTACTTTTCTCCAGTTCTTGTGCTGAAGGAGGTGGTGAGCAGCCCTGCACTGCTCTGTTCTCTGGGTCCATGAAATCCTGAGCAGTGCAGAGTTGTATATTTATTCCAGGCTGAAGGATCCTGATGTGTTTAACTGGTCATTATATGAAGATGGTCAACATGTCTGATCCTTTGCTGTCTGTTGTGTGTCTTTCCTGACCCCTTTTTGAGGTGGGAGTTAGGATAGAAAACAGTTTTTGATTTGCATACTATGTGGATTAATACAGTTACATAATGATAGGGCACTTGCATAACTAATACTTCAAGTAAAAGTATAAAGTAAAATAAACCTGGTAAGCTGTCTAGAAGCAGAAATGTATTTAAATCTATTTAGCTTTGAAGCTTCAACCATGCACACAAAGTAGCATATATTAATGTTAAATCCTACTGGCAGTGAATTCTAACACCTCTAGAAAGGTAGCAGTTATTTCAGATGGTGACTTAAATGTTGATTGTGCATTTGTGGGGCCTCTCATTAAGTAACCCGATGGATCAGAAGTATCCCATCCATAGTGTAGGAAAAGCTGTGATGAGGCAACCAGGAATATGTGCTGTTGAGCAGATTGGTGTGTTAGGAGCTGATAAAAACTGTTAACTGCTGCCATGACCTCATCACAGGGAGGGCAGGAGGACTAATTCTTGATATATATTTGGTATTAGCAACTCCCTTACTCTTCTATAGTAGAACTGGTTAGAAATGATGCCACTCAACTGCTGTACAGGTAACAATCTGTTTGATATTCTTTCTGATACTACTGGCTGGCTTTGCCCTTGATACCCTCAGCTAGTGGCATTTTTTACCACTTGACTAATTTAAACAGCAAAGATACAGGTAGTCTCTCAGTTCAGAAAGTTGAGTTATTCCTGGCGAAGGGGACAGGAGGCAGCTGTTGTGCCTGGCACCCTGTAGCACCAAAAGTGGTTTACTTCCTTCATTTAGGAAGCTTTGGGAAAGAACAGAAGTGAAACAGACTTGGTCAAATACAATATGTATGGATACTTCTACTGTAGTATAATTTTCTTCTTAAAGTTTGCAATGATGTTGACTTAATATTAAAATAATTAAGGAGTGATGGGAATTTTGTAGCTTATTGCTATCGTACTGTGTATTGCCTAGAGAAATAAAAATTGGGGATTTCAACAGAGGATTAAGGATGCATGAGAAACAAAGCTTTTTAAACATTTGTCTGTAGAGATCTTTATACTATGCCATGTGCAAAAACATAAAAATAGTCTTCCCTTGTGGCAGTATGTTCTTCTACAGAAGGGAAGGGAAATTAAAGATTTAGGGTCTATTCTTGGTAGTGATATCAGCAAGTTGTTGACTCATCCTTTGGACTTGAGTCTCTCTGCTGCTTTATCCATAGCATTGAATTAGCGTAGCCAGATTTTGCCGGTGGAAAGTTTTATAACTGCGCATGACTGTTATAGGATGCACAGTTAACCTGGTTATGATGGTTTATTCTCACACTCAAAGCATGGTCGTTTCTGGTGTTGGATTGGGTAGCCCAGGACCTTGTTGGGTTGTGCTGAATCACTGAGGATGTGCTTCCCCATCCTCTTTGGGCAGCCTTTCCCTGTGTTTGGCTACCTTTATTGTGAAAATTTATTTCTTAATACTGTAACTTCTCTTGCTGCAACTTTGTCCATTGCCTCTGGTCTTTTTTTCCTGTGTACCTTGCAGGAGAGCCTGCCTCACTCTTTGCTCTAGGCACTCCTGCTCTATCTGTCCCTTTAGATAGCTCAAGGCTGTAAGTGGACATTAGCAACCCATGCCTCCCTGGATCAGCTTTTTTGTCTCTAATCTGAAGAATCCCAGCTCTCTCAGGCTCTACCTGTGTGCCATAGGTAGTAGAAGGCAGACCAGGAATAAGAAGCTAGATTTGTACAGAGGCCTTAGCTTGTCCTTGCTCACCTGTGCCTTGAGCAGGTGCAGATCTGTCTTGCTGGAGTTCATATCTATCTGTTCCACCCTGTGCTGTGCCCCCTCACCCCTAGAAGGGTGACCATGTCTGCATGGTAGCATGCCTAATACTGAAATATTTCCACTTTTTTCTTTTTTTTTAAGGGGAATGTGAAGGATGAATGGGCTTTATGTATATCAACCTGGATTCTACAGTGTAATATAATTAATATTATACTGATTCACTTTGAGAATTGCCATATTCATGATGAAATGAATCATGGTGTTGCCTCAATTTCTGTAAATTTTCCTTTTAGTTTCAAGGACTGTCTCCTTTAACCTCTTATAAAGTATAACTTCCTGCTTTAGACAGCTGATTTCTTTCCTTTTTTTAATGAAGCATTTAGAAGCACTGAGTGGGTGCTTTGATGTGAACAAAGAGCTTCTCTAAATGAGTGGTGTCTAAAACGTAATGCTAGGACTTATAGTTAAGTCCAAAGCATAGAGTATGGACCACTGTAGTTAACTGGATGAAATGGACTTCTGGTCATGTTCCCTTCTCATGTCTTTGCATGCACAGGCATATTGTTGCAAATGATGTTTGTGAGAAAAAATATAAATCTGTACTTTTTACTTTCTCTGAATGCCTGAATTTGACCTTGAATTGGGGAGGGGGGTATATGGTAAGGGAAGGCAATACTTTCAGTATATGTAGTGAACCATTCAGGCTTGACCCAAACATACACTGTTAGAGCTTGAAACAAGAATCTACTTAAAAAAACAACCTAACTAAACCCCAAAGTGATAGTGTTTGCATAGGCTATCACTGTGCTACATTGTTTGACCATCTGTGATATGTTTTCCCACAAGTATTTAGTTAACTCCCAAGTGTTATTTAGGCTAAAGACTTTGTATAATTTAGTATGTATTTTTAGTCTTTTACCTCTTGGAACATAATTGGTTCAATTAAAACCATTAATGCCTGTGGTGTAATTGCATTTTATAGAGTTACAAACTGGTGTTAGAAAGTGCTGCCCATTAGAATTTTCTGCTATAGCAATGTGCATGGCTTAGTATATTTTACCACCCCTTGCAACTGCATCTGTAATCTACTGACTGTGTAGTCCTCAGTGAAAGCTTTTTTTTTCAATAGTTCAATTTATAAAGAAGTAAAAATGTACCACTGCCCACCCTCAGTCTTTATCTTGATGAAAGCATCAAAGTGGACACTGATTTTTTTTCAGCTAGAGAAAATACCAGCCACAGTGCTTGATCATAGGTATGAGTTGAGAGAGAGGAAGGGAAGGTCCCATTTCTTCTGAAGTGTTGGTGAGTTTTTGGTTGAAAAGATTGAAACAACTAGTTGGTGGCTTTAGTAGCTCGATCAATTAATAAGATGTCTGTCAACTGGTTCGTATGTTCCTGGTAGTGTTTTTAAGACCTCTGGACTCTTACAGAAAGGAAATACTTGGTATTCTCCTGTTTGCATCTACCAAATATCAGATTACTGCTGGTTTATGATGGTTCTGTCTTTTTTTCTTTCCTATTTTAAGAGGTGCACGGTGGTGGGTACTTAACTGAAGTATTGAAAATGAAAAGATATAGAATTGGTTTAAATAGGACTGAGTAGAAGGGCAGCTGTTTGGGGTCTAGCAAGTTGAGGAATAGAAGTTGAAGAGTGATCCAGATGGAATCCTAGTTCAAGTAATGGTGAGGAGGGGGAAAAGGTTGGAGTGAGGTCTGCCACAGAATTAACACAAGTACTATGTATTATCTGTGTTGCAAGTCATGATATTAACTGAGAAAAGCTAGATTTGCCTTTTCTGTTTTTCTCACATAGGCTGCTGTATTGGGTGCAAAATGAAATGTTCACCAAAAAAATGTAATGTCATACATTGCCGTGTGTTGGTGGTTTGTTTGTTTGTGTTTTTTTTTTATTACATCTCATAAGTTCAAATGACTTCTGCATTATGGTACTCTTTACAATGCTCTTGTGCACAAGAATTAGTAAATCTGACAAGCACAGCTGACTGCATCACTGATGACCTTAATTTTTAAGTCTGTGGAAACAGCTACATAGGCCAATGTAAATCTAATACATGCCTGTCTGCTTGTAGTCCTCATCAAAAGATCCAAGTTGGCAGTTGTCTTAAAAGCTGCTAGTTTTACAAAAAGGCATGAAAGGATTAGGATGTAGGCCTTGCATTCTGTTAGCAAGGCAGTTGCCTCTATATATGAATTAAAACTAAGTAGTCCTTGAGAAACTCAGTGGGGGGGCACTTCAGCTCTATTATGTAGCTCTAGCATGTCTGAGGATGTTGGATGGGTTCTGAGAATTTGCCCAGAATTTTAAAGCAATAGATTATGTGACCATGAATCTATTTACTGTCTTATTGTAATAGTGGAAGAAAAGCTTTGTCTTGCTGAATACTTTAAATTCAAGTATTTATGCATGTTTCTTTACTACTTCCAAGCTATAAAGAAGGCATTCTTATTATGGAGGACTTTCTTAAACTGGCATCCTATGTCATGAAGATGCTTTTCTGCCACTGTTCAGTTTCAATATTTATCTATACATGCTTCTCTTTCTGCCTTGTCTTCCTATTACCTTCTATTTACTCCGACTATGCCTTCTAATCCTAGCTGCTCCTTCATCTTCTGTCTTCCACAAAAGAAGCTCTTTTTCACTTGTGCAGTGTCAGACATCGAAAACCTCTCACTCATTCTTTAGTTTACTTTATACTTCTGAAACTTTGCTTCATACAGTTGTTCATTAGTTTAAAAAGAAAATGTGTCTTAAGGCGATGTGTCAAGTGCAACAAGATCAGTTTTTTGTATTTAAAATGTTTAAAACATGAGTTCTCCTCTGGAAAAAAAAATATTCTGCTGAGAAAAAGTTTATAGCTATAATATAGCTGCTGTTTCCCCAAGTGTCTGACAATTTATTTGACGTTCTTATAGCACCTCATGTTAACAAGTTGGCCATGCTGTGTAGAATAGGCCTCCAAGCTACTTAGAACAACAAAGTCCACTTTGCCTCATGTTGCTATTCAAAGCACCTTACCAATGACATTATTTGCATTTAAAAATCTAATGTAGGCACTTGACCTAATACCTCAGAATAAATGTCTGAAGACCTGTGTCAACCTGTTCACTTATGTGAACACCTTGAAACTGTTCCATTTTTCTGGGTATTTCTAATGCTAAACTTATTTAAACGTGCTCTCTTGGTATGCATTAAAAAAAAAAAAAAATCCTTACTGACAGTTTCTTTAAACGTGCGGCTCTGATGCTATTGACTGATGTTGCCTGAAGGTAGTGGTAGCTCTAATGCTTTCTGTTTGACACCCTCCTCCATTCTTTGGCACTGTTGCTCAGGCACAGTATATTTATGGTTCCTCCATGTCCTTGCTGTTCCAGTGTGCTGTGTTGCTGGACTTTGTGGTAGCAAAGTTGTGCTTAGAGAAAATAAGTTCACAGTGGGGCATGAAGTTCTGGTAAGGATGGACCTACTCTCTCCAAAGTAGGAGTATCACTGCTAGAAGGTTATGCTAAGTTCAAAAAAAATGTAGCCTAGATCCGTGAAAGAAATTGAGTGATGCTCACACACAAAATTAATTTCTAAGTGCTTAGTTCGTGGAATAGAAAATGTGAGTTTTGGCCTTTATGTGCACTGATCTTGACTTCACTAAGTGATTTGTCTCCATTTGTGTGTTACACAGTCCGCAAAGTGAGGTTGGGACCTGGGTCCTTCCACTTCCAAGTTTGCTTTTTTTTCAAGAGAGGGAGCTGATAGAGAAGGCTCTTTAGGAGAAACTGTGTTTGGGCAAGTGGAAAATAAACTCTTGGTGGTGATCACAAATGGATGTAGGAAGTTTATTATAGTTAGTGTGTATGTGTATATATATATGTTTGTTGTTGTTTTTTTTTTTTTTGACAAAACAATGCATTAGATGGTTGTTCAAGCAGCTCTCTCTGTGCCAACTGTGTGTGTGGGACCAGACTTCTGTTTTGAGGGAACTCTTTTTCTTAGTGTGTCACTGATAGGCCACCGGCATGTGTGCGATGTGTGCCTCCAGGCATTCCCTATGGTCACAGGTGAATGTGGTGTCATTACCAGATCTAAGTTTTTGGATGTATAAGCATTTGACAAGATGCTCTGGAGGAAAGGAAGGCAGGCCGGGGGGAATTGTCTAAAAGACTCCTATTAAAATCATGCTGAGTTACAGTGTGTTTTAAATGAAAACTTGCTGCATTACCCCAGCTGTTTGGAAATTGCCCATCTAGAATGAATTCATTGCATAAACACAGGAATCAGCAGCTCATTTTAGCAGCTTTAGGGGGTATCCTGATTGTATTGTACCTGCTATCCTGGCTAAGACAATAGAAGTTTAATAAATTCTGTTGTATATGCCAGGCTTAAGCAGATACCTTGGGTATTTTAGGGTGTCTGAAATGCCTTTGGACATCCCTCTTTATGCAAGCAAGTCTTATTGTTAACATAATTGTTTGATACTGATTGTGGTAGATATCCACAGTATAAATGTTCCTGGTTTGACAGGGATTGGTAAGCCACAAGTTAATTAATGCTTCTCATTCTCAGAATTACATAGCTCATTTTGAAATGATGAATCTTTGATCACTTTCAGCAAGATTTAATTTGTCCTGCGTAAACAGTTCTTCTTGCCAAATGCCACTCCTCTAGGAAATAGTTAAAGTTTAATAGAAATATAAAGTGTTGAGTGCTGCTTCAGTGTGCCAGCTTTTTTGAGAAAATTTGGGCAGCATGCCGGCTGTAAATACTTGCACAATGGCTTTGTATTGTTACACAAAGAGTAGCAATGACTCCACATAGAAGCATTTGTGAAATAGTAGATGTGATCATTTGGGACAGGAGCTGGTGCAGGGGCTGTCCAGAGGTTAGAACTAAAATCCACCTTTTTGATAAGAAGAAATTAGAGAGAACCACTGAAAGTATCACAATCTGTATACTTTGTACATAAAGGTAGAAAGTTAAGACAAATACTTTTTGTCAGTTCTCAAATCCTTCCTCAGTTTGTATTTTGATTGGATTTATCATCTGATGTTACCCCCTGTCAGTCCCACCCTTCTGCAATTGCCCTCCTTACCCTCCCCAAACATCCCTATGAGAAACAGGGAAAATTCCCTCCTTTGTAAGACATGAGGGAACAGCTGGAAAGAAGACATGCTTTACAACTACAGGATCTGTTTAAAACACAGCTTTTTTAATGAGAATGTTAAAGTAGTGGAGAGCAAGGTCAAACTTCTGCATACTGAATGAGCCAGGTGACTCAAATCTACTGTCTGAACAAACAAATCCTTTCTCTCAGTTGACATGCACGCCCAAGCTTTAACTTAATCTTTGGAAAGCTCTTGTATTGAACTTGAAAGATATAATAATCCATGAGTATTGTTTGTACTAAAATATTTCAGTTTTCAGGAGTGGACAGTATGTGTTTGGCACTGCCACTGTCACGGGCTCTATGAGCATGTATGTGAGGTAAAGGTTTTTCGTTTTCCTTTCTTTCAATAGGGATCAGTTGTATTCTGTACATTTTTCGTTCTTGCTTAGAAGAAAAGAATTTAGAAAAATCCGGCTTAAAAATAAGCAGTGTAGAAATAATTTTCAATTTTTCATTTTGCAAGTAGTATGGTGTCTGCACTATCTTCTCCCTTTGGTCCAGTTGGGAGAATAAATAGCTGTATCTACTTGCCCACATTTTTCACTTGGGATGCTACCGTCATTGCCCCTTTGCTTCCTTCTTCAGCTCTTTTTTATTTTCTTGCCACTGGTTGGCAGTTATTTTGAACAATAACAGATACTCCTGGGATACTGAACTAATTTCAGCATGTAGAACCAGCAGAGAAATAATCTTTTCATTGACAGGCTCCAAAGGGATGGGAGACTGCAGCAAAGTATAGCATTTAGGGTAGCTACTTTGGTCTGTATCTACAGTCCAAGCAGTTTTTTTCCCTTTCTTAAAGAAGGCAAATCAAAATAATCATTACTGTCTTTTTTGTCAGGCAGTAAGGGCTAGAGCCTAGAGTGACAATAGGTTTTAAAAGAAAGTGATTAAGGTAGCAGTTTACTACAGGTGACAGCATCAGAAAGGTTTGTGTGTTTCCTCTTTTCTCCTTGCTCCCCCTTGCCATCACCCTAGGGAAAAAAAAAAAAAGAAGGGTCGGGGGGAATCCCTGAAGCTTTCAAAAGAGAGGCCTCTGCCTGGGCTGTGTGGAGATCTGGCCATTTGATCTGCAGGTCTCTGTGGAAGACTCAAGGTAGTTAGTTATACCTCAGCTTTCTGTTGTGTAACAGTTTCGATTTGAGTATGAAAGTTAGCTTTTCGTTTGCCGTGCAGCATCTTTTATAGCGTTTAGGGGAAATGCATAAAAATATCTTTATTTGCACCTTATGTACTTAATGCACAAGCTCATATAGACAGAGCTTTTTTTGGAGGGGTTTCTAGCTAGCATGTATATGTATTCAGCTTCCATTGGAGTTCATTGGCAAGTTTAGCTGTGTTCATTGACTTAGTCTATGGCATATTTGACAAGTTTTCTAATAAGAATGAGTTCTTTAATGCTTAATTTTATAAACACCTGAAAGTTTTTTTCAAAATATTGCTGTTTTGTTTTAATCCTGTTACAACAATTGGAAAGTATTTAAGAAAAAAAACCCCAAAACCAAAAAAACCCAACAGCAACAAAAAACAAACAACCCCCCCCAAAAAAAACCCCCAAAAACAGGTTCATAACAGTCTTTTTTAAATAGCAGCAAACAGATTTTTAATAGTAATGCTATTGCAGTGTAATTCACACGTGATTGTATTGATTAGTTCTTTCAGACAGAAAATAATAAATAACACTTGTTAGCATTTAGATTTATTTGCCAAACTTCTTTGGATTATCTTTGTATCATCAAAAGGTTCTGGACAGAAAAATATTTTTCTAGTTATTCCTTACTTGTTATCCTAAAATAAATATATTATTTCATAATTCTGACTATTTGTTACTTTACTTGAACACTGTAAATTAATGTAAATAAAAACACCTCAAAACGAAACTTCCCCTTTGTCTCCCTCCCGTGCCATCACAGTTTCAGATGTCACACAGTTTTGATGGTATGTAGATTTAGAACTTTCATCGAAAGTTCAAAGTACTGTATTCTATTAGCTGGTGTAGTACAGGTGGAGTATTTTTTGAGAAAGGGGCCTTGGATTATAATGTCAGTGTGTAAGAGTGTAATGTGAGAAATATGTATTTTTTTCCTGTTGCTGAGATAGACTGTGGATAAAAAGCTCAAGTTTGCCAACTAGAGGTGTTAACTACCAGACTTACTCTGTAGAGCAATAGTGTGAGGTACTGGCATTGCGTAGGAAAATCAGGCTCTGTCGCTTATATGCAAATTCCACCTCTCTATGCCTAGAATTTGCTATAAAGTGAACGCTGATTCAAAGTGTGAGCTGTCTTTTCTTTGATTTTAAGATTATTTTTTCAGAGGCAGGTCTGTGTATGTTTTAGGGCTGAATATGGCACATAAGCTAATTCCAAATTCACTTTGTCCTCACAGACTGACATGGGGGTCCCCAGCTGGTTCCCATGCAGTGGCTGCATACTCATGCTGATGTTCTGGCTTCTCAAGCCCCGCGTATGCGGCCCCACAGAGCAGATAGGGCCTGTTTAAGGTTACCAGCTCCTCAAATACAATGTCTTCTGCCAGGCTCCCAGTATAGTGTGGTGCAACATGTTTCATGCAGGTATTTTTTAAACTTAAACTGCTTACTTTTTTTTTTTTAAATGAAAAAGTAAGAAATGCAAGTTTCTTGTTGCTGATAAAGTTCTTAATGGCAGCAGAAGACTCAGTCTGTAAATCTGATTGTTTAAAAATACACTTTTTTCTTCTGAAGAAAGCAATCTGCCACTTAATCTCCCTGCTATCAGTTAATGGGAAAAGCAGTGTTCATAGTACAGAAGTGTCCTTGACACCTTTAATTGGTAGAAGCCGTCTATAGGTTCCACAGTGGTAAAATTAAGAACAGCACAGTCAATTCGTGTATGGAGGTATATGTATTTCAGCTACAACTTGTGAATTCCAGGAATGAAGTAAAAGGATCTACTAAAAGGCTAGGTACCTAAACAGACCTAATGAGATTATTTTCACTTCAAAATTTAGCAAATTTGGACCTAAATAGCACTTTGATGTCAACTATTTCAGCACAGCCGGTAAACCAGGAATGTTGGTACTGCACAATAACAATGACTGGATTAAAGTATCTTTGCCTTCTGAATAGGATCTCTTTTGGACCATGAAGTTATGGACTGAGTATTATAAGATAATGAGTGATGTCTTTGAGTGTGACTATCAGGCATTGTGTATTTTGGCCAAGCTATTAGGTTTTTTTGCTTAACAGTAAATAGTAGAAACAATTTCATAAAAAACAAAAAAACCACACTTCCTTTAATACCAGAAACAAAAACTTCTGAGCTGTGGGTGTTTGAATTACAGAACAAGTAGTAAGGTGTCACCTTCCCTAATATCACAAATAGAATCAAAGTAGGCATCACAATGAGCTTTTGGCAACAGTCGAGGTTGACTTTGAGTGGTTTCTAACCCAAAATGGAGGTAGCTGTAAGTGGCAATTATATTCGTTAAGTGTCATTGTAGAACACTTTGACCAAAATGACTTCTGACAGAAACACCTCCCAGGCCCTGCAGAGGTAAGAATGCCAAGTCTGTCAAGATCTGATTCTTTTCCAGATATCCCTCTGAACAGCTTGTTCATCCATACGTAGCAGGGCTTAGTGTAGTTTACTGCAAATCCAGTACCTGTCAATCAGCATTGTTCAATTATAACAGTGTTTTCTCAAAAATATGTAGCCAGTTCTGTGGTGTAGGTTGGATAATAGTTGCATTGACAGGGAACCGAAAAAGGGGAGGTATCGAAGTAGAAAGTCACACAGAAAGTAGAAAATGTCCACAGAAAGACATTGCCAGTATAGCATTGAATATTGAAGAAGTGATTGTACAGTGAATACAGTTTATAGGTGCATGCTTTTGATAATACAAATGGTTGCTGGTGCCCACTCCAACCTAGACAAAACTTACAGTGATTAATTCTTTGGTCTAATGGCATCTGCACTAAGGACTTTTGAAGCAAAAAACTTCAAAAAATGCTCACCAGTAGCATTTCCTAGTACATTAACAAGCACTTCTAATCTAAACCTGATTTTAGAACAATAATCTTCACATTTTTGGAAGGTTAGAGAGAGCTTTTAAGGTGCACTTACATAAATCCTTTAGATGTTGCTATGACTGAAGTACAAATTTTGACACCACACTTGTGCAACTTTACTAAGAGGAAACAGATTGAATTTGGGTTATTTGGCTCTACCAGTTACTGTGGGGCATCAATTTGAAAGGCTACTCTTTACATTGACTCTGTCAGCAGTGTAGGTTGTTGGCTGTTTAATTGTAAAAATACCACTGAGATTTCTTCACAGATAGGTTTTCTTCAAATGCTTAATGAGGTTTGCCTAATACAAGCAACAGCATTTAGTCTGTGTTAAGGAAAGCAATAGGACAGCAGTAAACTGCAGTGGTTTTTGTGTTTCTTTTGACGTTTTCCAAATTAAGTTTCATCAGTCCAGTCCTTACTTGTTCAAAACAACAGATGCACTGAGAAAGCCAAGATTCTTTGTGATATTGTTCCGTTACTCTGTTTTCTAACTCTTTCTTGGTCATCTTTCCCGGGATCTGTGGGTTGTCTGCCAGGAACTGTCAGAAATCCAGGGATGTGTCAGTAGGGAGAAGGCTTTCAGACTCTGGAACCTTTTCTGGCATTCATTCTGTCACTATTACATCATGATAGGCATCAGACAACATGGTGCTGGTGCTTACCATCATGGCTGTTACAGTATTTAATGCAAACAGAATACATTAGTATTATTGAGTTGAAGAGCAGAAATGGCTTGTGCTGTGTTTTTGGGTTTGTTTTTTTTTTCTGGCGCTACTCTTAGTATCTCCAGTGAGTGCTGCTGTTTGGAGCAGGATGCTAGGACAGAACTATGTCAGGGAAACAATGGCATAATGGCATAAAACTTTAAAATTAGTGAAGCAACTTGTTTACCACCTTGTGGAGTGGTTAAAAGGTGACACTTGTTTCCTTTTGGCACAGCGAAACATGTCATTTGGGTATGATGGCTCCAAACTCTTGCTTTGATTTTTCTGATTGTGCAAAAACATAAATGACGATCAGGAGAAAAATACAGATAAGCTCTGTGTGATTTTTTTTTTTTTGTTTGTTTGGTTGAGGTTTTTTTGTGTGTTTGTTTTGTGGTTTTTGTGTGGGGTTTTTTTGTTTGTTTTTTTTAAGGAGCCAACAGTTCTTATGGCAAAGAAACTGTAACAGAAAAGTAGGAATAAACAGTAATTTGTGGCTGGTTTTGTAATGGATGTCATACTTTGTAATGGTGTATATCAGCAAAATTCTTCAAATGTCTGTTTTTATTTATTTTAAACCAGGAAGGGTTGTTTGGTGGCTGGTGGTTTTTTTTGTGTGTGTTTTTTTTTTTGTTTTGTTTTGTTGTTGTTGTTGGGTTGGTTTTTTTTTTTTGGGGGTATGTGGTGTTGTGTGGTTTTGTGGATGAGTGATTTAGGGTCCTGCTTGTTGCAGAGCAAGTGAGTGTATTGTTTTTTTTGTTTTAATATCAGTCTGTAATGTATTAGTTTCCTGAATCTGTTTTGCTGAAGTTTTTGATTCGCAGATGTCTGTACAAAGAAAGTACTCAATCTCCTGCAGCTTGTAAATGATTTTTCTGATTTTCTAAAGCTCTGAGCAGAATGGGCTGACCAAGACTGAGGTTTCATGAATAGCTCTGTTGGAGAAGATAGAAGTGAAAAAACAGTTAAAGTCCAGAGTGCTCTGGGTCTCATTGTGCTTTATCAAGGTGGTATTCCTGCTGTGGTTAGCATTCCCACACAGAAGAGGTATTGTAGAAACCTCAACATTCAGTGGGGTATGAGCTTTCACCTGGTAATATAAAAATCTAATGGTCTGTAAGATGTAAAGAGACATGTAGAAAACAGTAGAGATGGCGCTAGTGTTGTATGTGTGTTTTGGCAATGAATGCATAGTTAGGTTAGAATCTTTGTCTTAAGATTTTCCTTTCTCCTACTCTTTCTATTGATACTCTTTCATCAACTGATCTGCTTCTAAACTGTGAAAGAAACTATAAGGAGATCATAGCGAAGAGAAATTGTCTTGACAGATGACTTCAGGAAAGGTCCCTTTGTGATATGGAATAAAATGGGAACTGTAACTGTATAGCTGTATAACCATAACCATGTAGTTACTTCTGTTCATGCAGCATGAGACTGTATATTCTGTAGAGGGGAATAAGATGAAGCTTTGGGGGCTTAAATAGCTATAAATAAGTGTCTAACTCAACTGCTTACTGTTTGCCAGGCTATGCAAACTCTATTGGTGGTGGTGGTGTGTGATGGTGGTGTGTGTGGTGTGGGGTTTTTTGTTTGTTTTTGTGTGGTGTTTTTTTTTTTTTTTCTTGTTGTTGTTGTTTTTTGGTTATTGTTATTTTGTGTTTTTCCCCCTTCCCCGAGCACATCTAAAGAACTTGCCAGTTGGTAAGAAAATAGTGCTCCGCTCTAGTACTTCTTGCTTTGTGTACTTTGTGCTATATAAGAACAACGTTTTTCATTTGCTTTATTGTTGCTTCTTTTATTCTTTAGGTAACAAGATTATGAAAATTGAATTTGGGGGTTTTACAAAGATAAGTCTTTTCTATTACAGATATGTGTATGACTTTATTTGAATGACAGATATTTATAAAACAATCTTAAAATTGTGTATATCCCTGGCAAACAAGGTGGTCTGCTGCAGTATAGTATATCAGATTTTAAGTCTAATGTTTCAAAACATTTGACTTGGAAGCCTGGATAGCTGGTGACCTATTGAGGATAAAATCTTAAGATACTGCTGCATATACTACTATAAGATTCTAATATACTTTGCTTCATCTACCTTTCATAATACAGGCAAAAGAAATTTTGACAGAAGCCAGTGGTTTTTTATACACACATAAACATATGCACACAATGCCTGTTGTAATATACATTTGAATTCCATCTTGTCAAATAACTTTGTTTTGCAACTTTTTACTAACTTCATTGCCTCAACAAAAAGAAGATGAAAAAGGCTTGGTGGGGTGAAAGCCAACACAAACTTGGGAGCAGAGGGAATGAAAATTTGCAGACCACCTCTAGAGGTTGTGACAAAACCTAGGGTTACATCTCTTTCAGAAAGTGTCAGACTTTGCTGCCGTGCTCTTTTCCAGCTACGAAGAGGACGTGTGTGGTGTGGGGGTTGTTTGCAGGTGGATTTTTAATAATAATATTTAGGGTGGTTGTAAGATGACTGAAACAAACTGTAATTGCAACTGGTAATATTAGTTTTCATTATGGTTATTGCAGTAATGTGGTAATTGCAGATCACACAAAATCTCAATAACTTTTGTAGTGGAGTATTGCTTCTGCTGGCTCATTCCTTTGTGCTCTGCTCGGGCAGCTGATGAGAGAGCTGGTCAAATGCAGGGAGCTTAAATAATTGCATCATTGTATCATGTGTGTATGTGAGTATGATGACTATCAACCTTCAGGTAGAATAATGGCATATTTCAGTGTCACTTTTCACTAATTCTTAATGTCCTGATAGCTTGGCTAGATATTACTGAAAAATTTTTATTAGTAGGTGGAATCATGTAACTGCTTTTTGTTAAATTCCTGGAATCCCAGGTAACTGTCAAATCTTAATAGTTTCTGCACTATTCATGATGCAGTTTCTATTGGATATGATCACAACAGTACTCCACTGAATGCCACATAGTATAGGAAGTGTTTATACCTTACAAAAATCCAGCCAAACCAAGATGTAATGATAAGATGTATAGATAAGGCTCTTAGGGACGTGATTTAGTGCTAGATTTAGGTTATGGTTTGACTCGATGATCTTAAGGGTCTCTTCCAACCAAAATGATTCTGTAGATTTCTGACAATACAAACCACTCATGAATATTGCAAGGGAATCTTGAACTAACTAAATATTATGAAAGGGTAAAATGCCATATGTCATGTTCAGTGCCACTTGTGTTAATAGGCATCTGCATCTGCCAAAATACTTATTTTTTAAATTGCTCACCTGTTTTCCCTGATAATTTTTTATAATATGTAAAGAATAAGTTAATCAAAGAACAGCTTTTCCCTTCATGCTACCTTAAACTTGTAACAGAATGGATTTCATTAGTGTTTTTTTTTTTTAATCTTGGGTATGTGCAAGCTGTTTGAAATATGAGACACAATTGTGTCATGGACACTTGTGCTTGCTTTGAGAACGTCTCGAACAAAAGTAGCCCTGTAGCCCTGTTGCTTGGGGAGTTCTAAACCTGGCTTTGCTCCAGACTGAGATGGAGAAGGTGCAAGGCCTTACTGAAAGGGCAGGTGTTGGGCAAAGGGCAGGTCCTGGCTGTGGACCCCTGTGTGGTGCTTGCCCCGTACCTGGGAAGTGCTGGGAGCTAGTGTACAGAGGAGCTGAATGGGAGGGCTGGTGGGCGAAAAAACAGTGCTGACTAGGTCCTGTATGCTGTTAAAGGATCTTAATAGAATGGTGTGGTTTCATCTTCCTTTTCCCTACAATGTGCCTCAAAAGAAAAAAAAAATAATAATTATCTGGACTCTTAGTAAAAGCTCTCAGGTTGGAGAATTTCAGGTCAGCTTTGTGTGTCTGTGAAACAGCACAGTCTGGTTATGTGCTTTGTGTAACGGCTCTCAACGTTCTGCTTTCTGGTCTGGTATGTACAGGTGGTGGTGGTTGTTGTTCTCGAGGTCAGAATTGTCTCTGCACCTGACTTTTTATGTGGGCACAAGCAGAGCTGGGAGAACTGCTTACTTTCTGTGTGCTGCCAGCTGTAGACTCTGGGGCAAGAGGCTGCCTACAGGAAGGCAGTAATGTGGTTGACTCGAGGTGGGATAGTGCTCAAGTGAGACCCCTTTTCTTCTGGGCAGCTCCAGGAAGGGGACTTGTTGTATAATGTATGGAAGTTGAAATCCATATTAGCCATGTTGAAACAGAAATGTGAGTCCCCCAAAATTCTAGCGTTATATAGGTGCAGTGCAGTTCCAGCAACTCTTTAATGCTCCAACAGAGGGTTGAATTACCAGTTAGAGCTGTTAAGGTCTTAAGAGTTTTCTTAAGCAGAACTATTTCAGTACTGTAAAGTACTAAATATTCACCAAACAACTCTAGTTGGAGAGGTCCCCTGAATTCTGTCTGTGTCTCAGCCTCCTGCTCAGAACCATGTCAGTGTTGAATTGGGACTGGATTGTTCAGGATTTAGGATCTCAGGCCTACAGGGATAGAGATTCTGCATCCTCTCTGGGGCCCTGGTCCTAACAGAATTGTTTTTTCTTCTATCTAGTTGGCGCCCCCTTTGTCAATTTTGCGTATGTTTTACACTAAAATCTTTCATCTTGTACAAATTCAGATGGCAATTGAAAAAGGCTTCTAACTAGCAGTGCACAAACTGTGTTAGGAGGGAAAAAATAGGAGATTCTGCCTATGGATGCTAATGTATGTGTGGCCTTGTAGAAGCCGAACATGAGTTCAGGTTTCCAGGAGAAGAACAGGTTTAAGTATGGAGTTTTTGGGGAAGTTCTATACAGTTTACAGACTATAGATTTATTTATGGAATAATAAATACCCAGTCTACTCTGATGTAATGAATACATTGTGATGAAAAAATACACACATTAATTCTTTGCATACCTAACAATATTTTTTCTTCTGTGATGCCTCAGAAGTCTTTGCCAGCTTTATTCTTGATGCGTAGCTCATAAATGAAGAGGTTAATTTCCTCACAAACTGTGAATACCTAAAGCTACTGGCTTGTGGTTTTCCTGCTTTGTTGTTCCCTTGTGCTGGTGCACATCAAGTCGACCTCAAATAAGGAGGCTGTGCCAACAGAAGCTTTGGGACTAACCTGTTGTCCTGCTTGGCTTCAGTTTGTAGGCTTTACTTTGGCTGCTCTGCAGGCTGAGAATTGGACGTAGTAGTATTTTTCCAGGCTTAGTTCCAATAAAAGAGATACTACTTTTATGTTCTGTTGTATGTTTTTTAGGTGAGAGAAGGGAGAATGAAGGGTTGTTGTATGTGCATGCACCTAATGGAAACACCCAGATTTGTAGATAATCATACACATATTTATAGTTTTTTCAGTCAAGAGTATAGTGCACTGCTTCTTCTATTTTGTGTTTAAAGATAGACAGGTACTTTAAAATACAACTTTTCAAGCAGGTCAGCCAGTGTAAATTGTCTAAATTTCTTTATAAAGAGGATAAAAACATACTAATAGTCATAAGAATGTCATAGAGAGGGTGCAAAATTGCTGAAAAGGGAAATCCTGTCCAACATATAGTCCATTACTCAATTTCTCAGCCTTTTTGCTGTTTAAATTTATCCGTCTGAAATAAGTGAACGCTTAGGAATATTTTCTATACAAAAGGTTCTGTGTAAATAAGCTTATGTCAAAATTTGGTACGAAAGACTTATCTAATGCCAGCAGTTGTTTTCGAAGGTACATATAGAGCCTTAAGCAGACAAGATGAATCTGAAATTGTATAAACAGAGAGGTTTTCTCCACCCAGTAAATAGATTGGTCGTGTATTTCTTGTATTATTAGACAAAAGGTAATATTCCATAATCTCTGAAGTTTTTACGGTAGTACTTTCTAAGAGTAAGACTGCAGTTGCACTTGGGTGTACAGCATTGTCAGGATGACTAGCCTGGGCAATACTGGGCTTTTTTGGTGAGGTTTTGCTTCCTCCTTCTCCCTCTCCCCGGAATTGTTGCAATTGGCTTTCTGTGTGTTCCAAGTTGCCTCATCACTTCAGATATTTAACATTCTCATGTAAACCCCACTGTATTGCTAAGTCTTCAGTCATTTATGGTAGGGGACTTACGAGGCCTGCATAGTAATGCAGTGTTAGTTATTACTCTCCCCTCTCTTTTGTTTACAATTTTCTTTAGTCATATCAATTCAAAAATTAAATCATAAGCTTTCTAATATTATGTCACAGACAAGAGGCTAATATGTACTTGGAGGCTGCAAAGTAATAGTGACTTCTGTGATGATCAGGTTGTCCCTGCTAACATCAAATACAGCCACAATCCCATCAGAAGGCAGGTGTCTTGGAACCTATGTCAGAGGAACTTAGGAGCTTAAATCATGTGAAAATGGGTATGTGGTTGGGGTGAATCCCACAACTGCTGAGTCGTGCTCTTTCTGCAGTTAAGTGCTTAACAAATTTTTGGCATGCAGCTATTAATGTGGTTTTATTCAGATTAAAGATTGTGTTAAGTAGATATGGTAGTTTAAGGTTTCAGAATAGTCAGACTATGTAAAATCTAAAGTATTTTGTTTTCTAAAGCAATTAGAATATTCAGTATAATAACTTTGAGAATTTGCTGTTTACATTTGTGTTTGCTAGATGATAGTATGAACTAGTTTACTAGTATTTATCTTTGTACTCATTCTTACTGGAGTCTGGAAAAAGAGCAGCTTTTACAATGCGCCTTGAATATGCTTGGCCACAAATGAAGTAAGCTGTTTGTATATGACTATTCAGAGCAGCAGCCAAAAACAATACATGATTTTTGCTTGCTCATCTTCAGTAGGTATAGACTTTGCCTGGGACTAGTTACGGACATTTCTTAAGTACACTTCTAGTATGTTGATACTGAATTCTAAACACTTTGAGTTGTGGACTGTATAAACGTTTGAGTGCTCAGCTTTCCTTGTTGGTCCTGTCCTCAGTGAAAGTGGTTAAGAATTAAATTTAGACAAGCTTGTGCTATGAAACCAATGCAAGTGCTTCTGCTAAGGCACCTGTAGCTGGTGTGATAATGTAGAAAGTAAAGCAGCTCAGTAGCGTTCCTCCTGTCTCCCCCAAATCCCTTCAGATCTTTACTTGTAGTTGCTGGAGGTAATGTTTTCTTCTTAAAACTGTCTTCTAAAAGGGCTACTTTTCTTCATGGGCATTACAGGAACTCCACTAGCAGACCAGGCATGCTTGAATATGCAATCTATAGGAGTAGCCACATACAGATACTGAGCCTGAATAGAAAACACTCCTTGACCAAACCAATGAAGACTGATCAAAACTGGCCCAGTGGTCAGCAACAAAAGCAAAAGTATACTGTCCTTGCTGTCCTGTATTTAATGGGTGTTTTTCTATCTTTTCTGTATATGTAAAAATCTCACATATGCTTTTCTTTCCTTGAGTACTGTGGAATTTTCTGTGTCACAATAAGATAAAGAGAGGTTATCTAAAAGTGGATGACAAATACTTAAAGACCAGGAGGAAAGCTGCACTGGAAGTATATTTGTACGCATAAGAAATGGAAAACCAAATACCTTTTAAGGTGGTATATAAATACAGGTACATCCTAAAACTGAGGCTAAACTAATAGGATTTTAAGAGTTATTTAAGTGGGATACTGTAGGTTTATGGTCACACTAGATGAGAGAAAAACTGTTACAGGGAGCAAGGTTTGGTGTGGTAGTAAAGGCAGCGGGTGTTACAGTGGCTATCTTTCTTCTCGCCATCTTTTTGACAGCCTCTTAAGGTAGCTATCCATTTAAATCTGTTTAAAGTTTGACAAGAAAACAGCCCTGTAGTAAGGGGGACTTTTGATGGTTATCAGGATTGGAAGATTTTTATTTAACTTACTAACATGACTTTCAAATAGTGAACTGCTTGAAAGTACAAGTCACTGATCTGATCCATTCAATCAAGACTTTGTTTTTAATTTCTGGAACGTATTTTAAATGGAGGGGAAGTAAGACTTCTGGAAATTAACAATGAAGTTGTAGCTAGAGCAGCTGTGCAGTTTACTGTTAGGAAATTCAAATAACAGTTCTTAACTACATAATGTGTCTGTGTAAGTAGGTTGAGTGGCTAAAGCAGTGAGGAATATCTGGTATTTTATTTGAAGTAGTCAAAAGTGACTTCTGACTTAAAAGCTTTTTCCTGTTTTGTACACAACTAAAACTTTTGATTCTTCTTGAGTGTTTATGTAGAAAGATAAGTCTTAGTATTGTGTTGAGCTTCAAATATGCCATTTAATGTTACTTGCAGCACTACTAAGAATGAGGAAGCCGAACTGATGCAGCAGTCTCGAAATCCAAATTCGAAAAGAAACAGATGGGACCTTGTGTTTGCTGCTATGGCAAGCTAATAAAAAACAACAAACAAACACAAACCAAACCAAACAACAACAACAAAATACCCCGAACACAATCAAAATAGCTTTATTTAAACAGCTTAAGTTGTTACTGAAGTCCAGGCCATCTTACCACTACGTGCAGAGCTTTTACAACCAATAGGTGGTGTATGGGCTGGTTGTCACTACACAAGTAATTGCTTTAGAAATAGTACTGACTGACACTTCCAGGTTACTGAAGACCTTTAAGAGGTAACAACACTTGCCCACCAAAAGGCACGTTACAAATTATTTTTGAGAAATTCTGTGGGATTTTTCCCTGAGACCTCCTGTGTAGCTACTGCTTTTAGTTTGTGTTTTGATTCCAACTTTGTACTAGTGCTGTGGGAATCAGTGACTCTTTCCCCCAAGTAGACCTTGGTATATATTAATGCAAAGATAGTATCTTAGAAATAGTTGGTAGTGGAATCAAATTGATGTACTGCTATTTACAACTTCCGTAAAAAGTAATTCTGGTAAATATAACATTTGAATGAGTTATTTCCAGATTAAGGTGTTTTTAAGGATATATTAATATGATGAGTAGAAACTGTTTTAGAAGGTTCCACTAATAAATACATTCCTCCAAGAGCAAAAATAAACTGCTTTTAATATGGAGGGAAAAATCTACCCTACAGTTTCCAGTTAAATAGTGCTGAATAACAAGAATTATTTGTGTACTTAAAGTAAAAATGCATTAGTAAACCAGGTGAATTAATTTTTGACTGTATTGTGTTGCCATCACTAACAAATTAATAATGATATTTTTCCTGTAGCTTGCTTGGGAATGTGATTAATGTCCAGTATTACATATTCATGTGTGTTTTGGCAATATGAAAACCTGAATGTTTAACAAGAACAGTTTCAAATTAAAGTAATAAATCAGAGTTACTGAAGTAAGGCCTGGAGTATGCCACACTCCTTGATGGGCACTGAGAGCGCGGTATTTTGTCCCATATGCTTTTGGCAGCAAAAGCGTCTTTATCTGCTACTGTCTTTCCAGTCACGCTTGTGTTCACGTCTATGCTACATGGTCTGCTGATTACCTTGGAAAAGGGCAATGCTGTAACTGTTCAACTGACCTTTCGGTTTATTTTCTCTTGTGTCATATGAAACATGAGCTAACATAGTCTTAGTCTACTGATTTTTGGAGAGCAATGTGTCTCTCTGCCCTTCTGCAGCTTTCTGCTCAAATATGATGGAGTTTCTCTGTAGTTATGATAATTCAAAAATAACTCTGTCAAATTGCTTTGGATATCATCACAACAGAGAAGTAAATTGTTGTAGCTAAAAGAGGGGTTTTAGTGTACATTTAATGCATAATTAAGACTACTTAGTAGAGGGATAGTGAGACAATGACTATTAAATGAAGAAATCTCATACCTAGAACGTTTATCTAATAAATGTTCACATGTGTAAAACAATAAATGAAGTATGCTACTGGTAAATCTGTTGCGTTATGTATAAAGAAAAACATATAGAACTCCCATTATTTTGTAATTGCTGGCTTGTCCAGACTGCTTTGGCTGGTACAGAACATGCATAGCTGTGCTGTTCTGAGAAGTTTTAACAGCTTAGTATCATAAGGTTTTTGGGGGTGGTGGGGGGTGTCCTTTAGTTTTTTTAAAAAATAAATTATGTACCTTTTGTCTCAGTAGAGGGTAAAGATAAAAGGACTTTCTTGTAGCAAGTGTTAATATTTATGTATACACTTCTCACTGGAATTGATGTCTGTAAGTAGTTTGTAGGCTTCTGATGGAAAGAGGTTGCCTCTTGCTCCTTCTAAACACTAGTAATTTGTTACACTTATGCTGTGAGGTGCATCCATGTGTTTTTAATAAACAGAAGGGGTTGACAGATGAACAAACGTGCGGATGCGGGTAAGGGAGCCTCTAAATATTACAGAGAAGGCTGTTCTCAGGAGTGGGTTGAGTTTAGATAAGTCAGTGGAGCAATTATTGCTAAATGATTACATTAAGTTTGGATTTGATACGTCTTGCAATCACTCCTGCATTTGGATACAAATTGAGCACTTTGCGTGTTCCTGACAGAGCTGATGGCAAAACCATTTCAGTTCTCAGATGTTGGTGAAGCCACTAAATTAGCCTAATGTTTAGAGCAGGGAAGAGGCTTGCTTCTGGTCCCCTGTGTTGTGCAGAGAGCACTGTGCCCAAACTTAAACCAGCAAATGATAGTCTTGCTAAAATACTACTGAAACATATTTACCTTTATTAGACTTCATAGCTTATAAGTCTTTACCTCTCTGTTAGTTATAGTAACTGCTGGTAGAATGTAAAGAAAAACTCTGTGGTTTCCCTTTATTTTCTGCCAGTTTTTGTTTTGTTGTGCTCCCAAATACTAGACTGTATGTTGTTGTTAGGGCTTGACTTGCATGTCGCTGCACCTTAAATTATTTTGAAAAACGTTGATGCTGAATCAGTCACTTGTTCTGTATGAATAACTTTCAACAGAGCCAGTGATTACTCATTAATTATTCCCAAACAAATAATTCTTAATTTTTAAGATATTGCATTTAATTTGAGACACAAAGCTGCGTTACCTCTCCATGCTAAAATCGTGGAACATCCAAAGAGAGTTGGGAATTTGTTTGCTCACCATGGAAAGTGTCCAGAAATTGTAACTAACTGCTAAAATAAGGTGTTGTGGTTACTATTGCATTTCTTTTTTTTAAACTACTTCTGCTTTCATTTCCAGTGTAGCTTCCAATATTACAGACCTATTCTAGTTGGAGAGAAGTCATAGGATGCTCAAATTAATGCATTTACTTGAAGGAGTTTTTTGGATGTAGCTAATGAAAAAGTCACTGTGTTCATGGGATTCAGCAATAGCAGACACTGCTGAATCTTGCCCTGCCTCAGTTCATTTGGGTAAATTTCAAAGAAATCTCCTGGGGAGACAAGAAAAGCACAGAACAGGGCTGTCCCGTCTGTTGGAAAGAAGAAAGGAGAAAAAAATAAAAGAAAAAGAAAACTTGCACATTGGCATTAATTGTTTGCAGAGTAGAGAAAAGTTTGAAAAGCTGCTTTTGAAATTTGTGCTTTTCTTGGTTGCTCTTCTGAGTTCTCTGCCGGGTGGTCTTTTTAATAACTAGTAATAGAACACTTAATTGTGTAAGTTCCTTATTAGAATAACTCTATGTTCAAATTATTTGGGTAACAGTTAATTTTATTACACCTGAAAAGAACGTAATGTCGTTGGACAACCTGCAGAACCCTTGATTTTCAGCTGAAAATGTGTGTTAAATTGCCTCTGACTTGGGAGAGAGGCAAAGTAATTACTTGTGTAGTGAATAATTTTAACAGAGCAACTAGAACCTCTGGGAACTTCAAAGGCTACATGTGTTTGGGTGTTGCTTAATCTACTTTAATGTATATTAAAAAGATTACCTGAATGTGACAGGACTTCTCTGTGCAGAAAGTGCAAGTCAGTCATATAAAACTGTAAAGTTGATATAAGTTAAAATACAATAAATCTGCAGTTCTGAAATAGTCATATGTACCTGAGATTTCCCATGTCTTTAGTGTTTTCCTTAAGTTTGACTGCTTTGTGTAATACTCTGAATAGTCAAATGAAAAGTGAGTAAAGGGAAGTGGAGAAAAGAATGAAATAAAATCCAAGGCTTCTGTTATGATACACTTTCACCAGTGATGAATGAAATTGAAGAAGCAACTGTGAACAGGAATTTGCTTCTGTTGCATAATTCTAGTTCAACACGGTCTGATGCGTTTGATTTGTTGGACTGCAGAAATTTGCTTTGGGAAGAACTTGATCCGTCCTACTCCTGTCTTCACTCAATCCATCCCCTTATAAGCAGCTGAATGAGGACAGTCTGAGGGAATAACCAGCTACAGAGTAAAGGAGAAAATGAAAATCGGGGACTCACTAGTCCGAGCAGGGTCTCTGCACTGGCTTTGGTATTGGTGAAAATGTTTGTAACTGCATCTTTGTTGTGGTTCAAACACAGCCAGCAACTAAGCACCACACAGCAGCTTGCTCCCCTCCTTGTTTTGCTTTTCTTGTATGCACAGCTTTTGCTTTGCTTATTAAACTGTCTTTATCTCAACCCACAAGTTTTCTCACTTTGACCTTTCCGATTCTCTCCCCCATCCCACTGTGGGGGAGTAACCAAGTGGCTCTGTGGGGCTTGGTTGCTGGCTGGCGTTAAACCGTGACAACAAGGAATTCCTTCACTACTTCCCATGGGCAGGAAGGCGTTCTGCCGTCCACAGGAAAGCCGGGCTTCGTCATGTGTAATGGTGACTTGTAATGGTGACAAATGGCATCACTCTCAACATCTATGCCTCCCCCCCTGCCCTGCCCCTTTCTCCTCTTTCACACAAAATATATACTGAGCATGATGCCATCTGGTATGGAATATCCCTTTGGCCAGTTTGGGTCAGCTGTCCTGGCTGTGCCACCTCCCAGCTTCTTGTTCACCTGATACAGCAAGAAAAGCTGAAAAGTCCTTGACTACTTAGCATAAGTACTAAAACATAAGTATCTTATCAACATTGTTCTAATTCTAAATCCAGAAGAAAGCACTGTACCAGCTACTAGGAAGATTATCCCAGCCGCAATCTATCTTCAAAGTGATAGCAGCAATATTAGAAAAACTAGTTTGTGAATGGCCCCATGGTCTTTATTTTGAAATAATCAGAGGTATTGCATCTACATTTTCAACTTGTATTTTAATCTTTTTTTTCTTCTAGGAAGTGGTAGGCATCACAGCAGGAATAGAAATGGGCATTGTTTCAAGATTGTCCAGTTTTGTATTCCCACATGCTCCTCCTTTGACTACCTTGAAATGAATTAATTCTACTCCGTCTTTCCAGGACAACCCAGTGAGAGTACAGCACAGTTGCTATCAGAGATCTTACAGCTGCGCATGTTGAGACAGCAACTACCACTTCTGTGATTTACACGTGGTGGTTAAAGATACCTGTTGTTAGCAGTGAACTACAGTGTGGGCACCCAGGAGCTGGTGCCCCTGATCCAGTGAGCCTGGACCCACATGGCTTTACGTAGATGTATGTGAATACAGGAACTCCTGTTTTATAGGCAGACCCTATGAAATGCCCCAGCATGTTTCTTGTTGAATTTGACTAGTTACCCTGAGGGTTGTCGCAAACCACAGGGGAGTCTGGTTTTATAATGCCATTTTCTGAGAGAATTTTACTGCTGCAGGTGAACATTTTTGACTAGAGGCATGGTGGTAAGAGCTGCTTAAGTACAGAAGCTTGTGACCTAAGTGTTAACATAACATCTTCAGATTCAAACAGAGTTCCTTTTCTTCCATAGCTATCAAGGTTTTTTTACAGAAGCAGTTACTGTTCACATGTTCAATATAGGCACTTAGATGAAACTCATCGCTGCTAGTTGATTTCAATGTTGCAAGAATTTTGGACGTAATTCTCTAAAGAATGAACTATCTGTGATATCAAGAGGAAAACTGCAGCTTTTGAGAATTTCTTGGTATATAAGTCAAAACAAGCTATTAATCCTTTCTTATGTGCCTGCAGTAGACTATCATAACTAAAATCAGCAATCTTCAGTTCCTTATTTGCCAGATTTCAGTGTGGCTTTATTTGAATAACACGTTGTAGAAAAAGAAACCTTTAAAAATGGTGAGTTTATTCCTCATCCTATAGAGAAGTAATCTGGTATTATGTTGGTGAAAGTGTGGTGCATCTGCACTAACGATTTGGATTTTTTTTTTTGACCCTTTTGCTTTTTCATAGGGATTATAAGATAAAGTGGATCTATACCAAAACAGGGAATGTTTTCATGGTCTGTCCACATCAGTGGGTGAATGAGCTTCACACTGCCCAACCTTTTTTCCCCACCACTGGCCCCAGTCTTTCCAGCACTGTCACAGTGAGCTTCATTCAACAACTCTGAAGACAGCATGCAATCTCTGTATTGCTCCATGAGTGGCTTGCATTCTTGTTTAAAATACTTACAAATGCTTTAAAATCAAAAACCCCAAACTAAAAATGCCCAGAGAAGTCAGTGCAGCCCTGTTAGCCCTCTTAGTACTGTGACTGGAAAACTGCAGGAGAATTTCAGGTCGGTGTGATTTGGGAGCAGAGGATGATGACCTGTTCACCCTCAAACAGAGCTGCTGCGTGGGGATGTTAGGAAGATCCTATGATTTCAGTGAAGAACTGTAGCAGTTTTCTGGTCATAAATGTGTGTGTGGGGGAACCCAAGGCAGTTTTGAAAACGGACTTTGGAAATCTTAGTGGCTCTATGAATAGTGTTGTTCATGATATGTCAGTGATGGTACAGGACAGGGTTTGATGGCCTCTTCACATGTGTATTCCCTGCTTTACTGTAATGCTGATACAGCTGCTTCTGTGGCGGGGAATGTGGAAGGTTGAAAATAAGAGGCAGCATTCCCTTAAGAGGCTTCAGGATTAGGTTGATAAATAGGATAAGTGGTATCTCAAAATCTAAACCATTTTTTGGTAAGGTTTGTTGTTTAAATGAGGAAGAAGGGAGGAAAACAAACCATTTTTGCCTTTCTGCTTTTGATCTTTTGGTCTTTCCAACACCTACATTGGAAGAAATATAAAGGAAAGTAACAGACTTAAGTAACTGAGAGTTTTATTATTTTCTTTTGCACTGTAGCCTTATTTTTAACACTGAAATCATGACAAATGTTTGCATTTATTGGAAAATTGGAGGATTTCACTACAGTGAGTACTTTACTGGGCATTTTCTTTCATATCCTTTTCTCTTTGGTATTTGTAGAATTGGGCTTTCCATATGGACACCATATACCATTATCAAAGTCTCTCCTATTTGCTTTAATGTTTCAACTAAATTAGCATTAATACTGGGCCCATATTGTAGAAATAAATTATAGCACAAAAACTGCCATGGACAAAAATCTAAAAGATGAATCACTACTAAAATCAGCTTTATAAGCAGAAGAGGGACTAAAATGATTAATTTCAGTGTTGACACCACAAGTCTTAAAATAAGCTGATTGACTGTTCTATAAACTACAATAACTACAACTTTATAAAAAACTTTGAGAATGGACATAAAAATGCCCAGAAGTTTTGCAGTCATCTTGGAGTACAACACCAGGCTGATTAACTGAGGATATCTCATATGCTCCTAAGGCCTTTTTGTTTATACTGGTTTCTATTTAGATTAGTGTGATACCTAAGAAACTAAAGCTTATCTGGTTAAATCAAAAAGTTTAAAATATTAAAATACCTTTTTGTCATATTACAACGTGCCTAGGAAGGAGTTAGTAGCTCCTTATTCTTTAAAAAAAAAAAAAAAAAGACCTGAAGGCTTTATGTGGAGCCCTAATTCAGTATTCAGTATTCCGAATTGCCATCAGACTATTTCAATAGTCTGCCAAAAGTCTTATTTCACTAAGACACTTGACTTTGAGGAGAAAGGAGAAAGGCTTAACTTTTTTATTCTTATGCTTCTACTAATTTTAACATATGTCTGTGGCTTTTAATGGGATCAGTAGCTGGATGAAGTCAGTGATGACAGGAACTGCAGCATCAGGAGGGTTTTGTACATCATGGTTACCAAATAAATAGAGCATTATTTCTTTGGATTAGAACTACATAACCTTGTGTTGAACTGAAAGTTCAGGCCATCTTTTTCTCTGAAATACTCTGAAATACTCGGAAATATTTTTTCTGTATACTTACACTGGATAAGTTTTAGGTCTCTAAGTATCCATAAGACAAAATATTCGAGGGTATTTTAGCGATCAAAGGAGTAAGTGCTCATCACCTGAAATGTTGTTGTGGTTTAAATGCAGCTGACAACCAAGCACCGCACAGCTGCTCACTCAGCCCCCCACACCCCAGTGGGATGGGGGAGAGAATCAGAAAAACACCCAAACCAACTAACCAAACAAAAAAGCCAGAAAACCGAACCAACCAAAAAGACTGCAAAACTCATGGGTTGAGATAAAGACAGTTTAATAGGATAGCAAAGGAAGAGATGGTAATAATAATAATAACAAAAGAATATACAAAACAAGCAATGCACAGTGCAATTGCTCACCATGTGCTGTCTGATGCCCAGCCTGTCCCTGAGCAGTGATTGCTGCCCCCCAGCCAACTCCCCAGGTTTGTGTACTGAGCATGACAGCCCACATCATGTGGGCTGGAATATCTCCTTGGCCAGTTTGGGTCAGCTGTCCTGGCTGTGCCCCCTCCCAGCTTCTTGTGCACCACCGGCTTCCTTGCCCAAAAATCCTTGATTTGGTGTAAACATTGCTGGGGAACAACCAAAACATCAGTGTGTTACCAACATTCTCCTCATTCTAAATCCAAAACACAGCACTATATCAGCTACTAGGAAGAAAATTAACTCTATCCTCACTGAAACCAGGACAAATATAAACCCTCAAAGTGTCTACCTAGTTAATATTTTCTTTACTCCTTCCCTATGAAGCTTATTTTATTGGCAAGATACTTGCTTTCCAGTTAGCCATTACACTAATTCATGTTTGATGTTTTAATCCTGCTTCTCTGGAAAGTCAGCCAATTCCTACACTTCTATTGTAAGGGTTTAAACAAAGCTGCATATAAAGCACGGGATTTAAAGCAATGCTGTGTTACTAATTATGAATGCAACAACAGGAAAAAAACTGTTGTGACCCTGTTTCAAATGATGTTCACGATTACCAGTGTTTCACAGTGAAATAGTGGCGGGGGGGCGGTGTGTGTAAAAGTTGCTGAAGTCAAAGTACTATTCTGTTACCAAATGTCTTGTTTCAAGCTGGGTGTATGTGTGCTTGGGGAAATGCCAATACTGTGAAGTCTTTGTTTCCAGTGAGTCTGAAGCAAACACCTAATTTCAGTACCTTAGTTTAAAACCCCATGGGTCTGCTAACAGAGATGAGATGAATGGATATAGGACTTGAATTAAAAAGCTTGCTTTTTCGTAAGAACTTCCAGAGCACGAAATGCACCAAAAGCATCCCACTTCTGCCATCCGTGCCTGTCAGGTGTATTTTGTCATACCTGGTTCTAACAAGGGACATGTTGTGTAACTTTTTCCAGTTACTTCAGACCCTCTCTACCTGATGTTCTGTGGATTCTGTCACTGATCTATTTAGCTTTTTGTCCCAAAGAAAATGGCTGTACTTTTCAAGGCATACCTGGGTACAGTTTTTACCTTGTAATACCTCTTCAGTGTCAATTTTAATGCAGGGGAGTAGAAAAATCGTAAGAATTTACAGTCATTCATTAAGCTTTGGAGACCTGAAGTATATGAAGGCAGAAGTCAGGCGGTTCTCCTGACTTGTCGCTCTGGATTCTGTTGTTGACTCTTTTCACGTGTCCAGAATTTTACAAGGCTGTCTCACCTTTTAAATGCCCTGTGTGTCCAGAGCCTGTCTGACATATATATGTCATATGAGTATATATGCATAACGGAACATGACATGACTTCCTGTATTAAGAGGGGATAATGAAATGCAATGTCATCAATCTGATGTCTAGCTCTCCTCTTTTAATACTTGTCTGTTGTTACTGAACAGTATAAATCTTTGGAATTGATTGAACAAGTGTTGTTTTCTGTGTATAATCCTGGGGTTTCAGTTTGGAAGATAAAAAATGTTTCACAAGCTTCAGTATTGTAGAAATGAAAGGCAAAATTACTGTGAAAGCAAAACCTTAATTTCACTAAATCTGGATCATGACCATGCACTTAACTGAATCATTTTCTTTAAAGCAGCAACAGGATACAGAATTTATGCTTCTTGCTGTTTTACAAGACATTCTGTGACAGATGACTTTGTTCTGTGTCCAGATGTGTTTCATCTCCTGAGAAGAGTTTTTAGAATAGTTCACAGCACAAGCAATTGATCCATTTCAGAACCTGATGGGTTATTCATGAACTTTGGGCAAACTACAATTCTATATTTGAGGAGATGGGTTAAAAAAAAAAGAGACAAAGAACAGGAAAAAAAAAGCACACCAAAAAACCCCACCCAAACCAACAAAAAACCCCTGAGTGATTTCTAGGATATAATCTAAAATAAAAAAATAAATATGGGGAGCATTAATTGTTTAGATAATCATGATTTCTGGAATGTTGCAGCAGTAATACTTGAGTTAACTTGCAAACAATGTGCTTGTGTACAAACTCAAGGAAGGTTGTTAATCAGTGTACATGATGCTGTATTACTTGTTCAAAATTTGTCCTATATAAAAAGCTATTATTGTAGTAATATTTTACATCCCCAGTAGACCACATTTCAGATCTGCTTCCTTCCTTGACCACTGTCCCCCAAAATAATTTGTTTAATTGAGCATGTAATCTGCTCACCACCATTGCAAAGTGAGCAAAAAGAGTGTTGGTTTTTTTTTTTAAAGTAATACTAATGATGGTTTCACGTATTAAGTGTCAAGGTCTCTTTGTTTGTCTGAACATTGAATTTACCAAAAGACAAAAAGGGAAACAGCGGATGTGCTCTTAGTGCTTCTGTAACAGTAGTTTACAGTGTGTGTATTACTGTCGGTGATTTTTTTTCCCAAAGACAAATCACGTAATTGCTTCCTGAAAGTCCATTTTAATCTCTCCCACCCCATAAACCCACTCTCAAATCCTGAATTTGTTTGCTGCTTATTTCTTAGGAATGAGATGAATGGGTTTGATTTTCTTCCGCTAGTGAGGACTCGTCGGAGAACAGCAGTAGGCAGTCGGCACGTGTGTGCTTCTTGGTGATGTGAAGCGTATCACAGCCTTTTTGTTCTCTGCACAGAGATTTCAACCCTTCTCTGTGACCTGTGACCTTCTTCTGTGTTAATAAATGTATCATTTCCTTCCTTTCCAGCTTTCAAAGATTTATATGACTGACTTTTGCTTAAAGATGAAGCTTACTGGTTCTTCCTAAAAGTGGGGAAATACCATGTCCAGCCAAAGGCATTCTTAAAGCTGTGAAAATGTATTTGTACCAAGTATGGGATGGCGAAAAGAATAATTTAAAGTAGATAACCTATTCTCAAACACCTTGTCTATTTTAAATGTGTCAAATTTATTGCTTCTGTTAGATCTTTTCTGGAGTTACAACAGGCAGTTACCTATAGTATATACAAAAAGGTTCGTGCTTCAGCTGCAGTGAAACTAGTTAAAAATAATACATGTGACAGGCAGTAATTTTGAAACAGCTTATGTATAGCTCAGAAATTGGAATTTGCAGGTAGCACTGTGTTCTTGTGTAATATAACTGACATATCTTAAAGGAAGGCTTAAAATTTTAAGACAAGCTATACAAATCAAAATACTTTAAAAATTTTTTTCAAAGGGAACCTTTCAAAAATTGAGTAATTTTGCCTGTACCAAATGTCATACGTTGAACTTTTGAATCTGTTTGTGACTTGTTATGTGTTTCTGTATTCGAACTTCGTATAAATCTTTCTGTCATTGCAGTTGGTTAAAACTTAAGTCAGTCAACTGGGTTTGTGTATGTATGTAATACACTTATACTTGGAAATCTGTCAAAATATTCTCCCTCAAGCACTCTAAGCTAAATTGATTATCCGAGCAGTAGTAGTTAATAATGCACTTCTGGGGATTATACCCATGAGCAAATTTTAAAGGAATCATGCAGTGTATTTGCTATAGTGTATCCTGAGGTATTTTTCAAATCTTGCTGTCTTTAAAAGTGAGCATCAGTCTTCATAATAAAAACTTTCTAGGGGATTAACCTTGAAAATAGTTATAGTACTCTAAATTAATATAACTAATCTTATTTTACCTTAATTAGGAAATAGACTTTGAACTAATTAAGGGCCAATTCTAAACCAAAACTTTAAAAGAAATCACAGAGCGGTGTTTAGTCCTGACATTGCAGACAGGCTACCTTTTTTTTTTTTTAACCCAACAAAGTATCATCCCATAGTTCTATTTTGCTTTATTGTTTTATTGCTTTTGTCCATATACAGTAAGTGTTATGAGGCAGACAAGTTGTTCTTGCTGGGATTCTTATTAGTTTTTTATACATTTAAGAAGACTCTTTTTCATCTGTGGAGGACACAAACACGTTTATCATTTACACTGGGGATGCCTTATTTAAAACAAAAAACCCCCATACAGGTAGCATTAATAAAATTCTAAACATAGATGTCTTACATTTTAGGACTCAAAGTTGATCCGTTTGTTTATATTGTGCACCTGATGTGTGCTTCTTGAATTGGTGGGAACTTCTTGGAGAAAACGTAGCAAAATATGTCACAAACCTCCCAGCTGTTACTAGCAAATGTTTACATTAGAGGTTTAGGGCATTTCAAGTCCTACTGGGGTAAGTAAGGTATGGTCCAAATAACTAGTTTCACGAAGTGATAATTTTGTTTGCCAAATTGTTGCAGTGTCAGGGAACTGCAAAGTCTTGTTGATGGTCTCTGCAGAGAGGTTACCTAAGGAGCAAGTGCCAGACTAGTTTCTCCAGACTTGCTGTGTGCTGGGCTACGGCTTTTCGGTGTTCTGAGATTATCCATTAAAACTGGCTGTGAGAGATGTAGCAAGTCTATACAATTCTCCCTAGGAGGCCTATGTCTGATATTAAGAAGATGGAAGAAAAAGTCCTAGGCTGTTCAGAGTGTGAAGTTCTCCTGTTGTGTAGTAATACTATGATTTCTTGACTGCCAATCAGGAGTTGTAGTTTCAGATTTAAAGTGCAAATGGTTCCCATAAAGAAGGGAAAATACAGACAAACGTGAGGGCTGCAATTTTGCACTATGTAACAACCATGGAAAAATTGTATGGTTTCTAGTTGATTTTTTTTTTTCTTCTATTTCTGTAGAGAGTAGTGAATCTAATATTGTGGGCTTAGGACATAGTATGACAGTGTGTCTACCCTACTGCATTTTTTTATGTTCTTATATGTGTTTGTCTTAATATAAGAAAGGCATTTAATAAACTTTCTGAAAAGTCTTATCTATTTTCATTGAAAGGTATTCTCTGTTTTATAACCGCTTGAAGAACATTGAAGAAAATGAAGGAGGCCTTGATAAATTTACGAAAAGTTACAAAAGCTTCGGAGTTAACCAATTTGTGGATGGAGGAATATATTGCAAAGAGTGGGCACCAGGAGCAGAAGCAGTGTTTCTCACAGGTGACTTCAGTAAGTATTTTTAGGAGTATTTGTCCTCTTCTGTACTGTGTTTTATCCTGTTTCCCTGAAAATAAGACTAGGTCTTGTATTAATTTTGCTCCAAAACTTATTACTTCTTTTACATGTATAGCTGCCTGGATACTACTTAAATTGACTTTTTCATGAACTGTAACTAGGGCTTATTTTTGGAGTAGGGCTTATATTTTGAGCATCCTCAAAAATCCTGAAAAATCATGCTAGGGCTTATTTTTGGGGTAGGTCTTATTTTAAGGGAAACAGAGTAGGTCAGTACCCTCTTCATTTAAACACAATTTTGTAGGAATGACACAATTTTGATAGTAAAAATGCATGTCGTGGCTTGCTGATGTATTGGCATTTTGCGAGTTAAACTAATAATCTTTTACTCTATGTTGCAGTAGAACATGGGTGTTTCTGTTATATGGTCAGTATTATTTGTATATTTTTTAATACACATAAATGAATGACTTGTCTAAAGGATCTAGCCTGATCACACTGAAGCTTTAGGCTGACAGTGTCTAAACTACCTGAGGTTCTTCTTAAAGCTCTACAGTTAGGCTTCTATAAAACTGTATGTAAAGAAGGAGAAATAATAGTGGAATAATTTGCTTTATCTTTGATCAAACAGCAACGTTATACAAGGACCAAGGCCTTCAAAATTCCCACTAATCATGAGAGTGTAAACAGAAGTCCTCCTGGAAAATAGTAATGTAAATTAAAACTAACCTACTTCTGAAAGAGTAAGTGGTGTTCTGTTTTGAGGAGAGGAGAAGGAAGGATGTTAGTAGAACAGGAAGGTGGCAGGTTTACCTGCAGGAATTGCATTGCTTACTGTAGGAACTGGAAAGATGTTGATTCACTTAAAACTTGAAGCAAAAATAAAAATTTGCTCCTCATTTGAAAGGCTAGCTACACTGAAATCATGTTCCGTGAATTCTTAAATTGAAGTCAGATGTATTTTTGCTCTTAAATCCTGCAGTACTAATTCCACTCTCCTTTTTGTTTGAGGTTTTATGGATTTTTATTCTGTTTTTCCCCTTTCACCTCTCTATCCCTTCTTCAGGTTAAGATATTAATCTATCAAAATACTATGAATTTCATTGCTGGCTCTCACTGAACCTGAGATGTCATCTGTTAAATGATTATGTTAATTTAGCTGCGTTTCAGAAATATGCAGTGTTGTTTATCCAGCTTTAGTTTTGTGGATATACTTACCTGGTGAATGTTCAGTGTATGTATTTATATGGACAAAAAACCCCCATATGAATTGCCAGTTGGAGCCAGTTAGCTACTTCTGCTTAAACAAAAAGCTCAATGTTGAGCTTTTCTTCTTCTTTACCACTGTTTGAGGAAACTATTAAAAGGGCAAACCCTGTTTTTGAGGAAGGAAGTCATAAACTTGAAATTGTATGTGTTTCTATAACGTATAATTTTAAAGACTCCTTACAGATGCCATTAGCTGTAGTATCTGTTGGTGCTCTCTAAAGTACTGTGCTTAAGATTCTGTAAAAATATGCTCAATAATTAAAAATTAAATGGATTACCCTGGCAGTGTTTTTCAGATCCATTGCTAAGTTTTCTTCAGTGTGTCATGGCAATGTCTTTTAGTACTCTTTTTCCATAGTCCCAAGATCAAGACAGTTATAAATAGAATAGGCAAAATAAAGTTTTTAAATATTCATGCTTCAGTTTCCAAACGTCAGAGTTATAAAATGCATCAGTTTTCATTGTCAGCAATTTGTATTTTCTTTAAGAACTCAATGAGAGGGCCTGTGTCCACAATTCACTGTGATAATTTCAGTCTATAGACAATGATTATTTTTAGAAAAATCTTTGGTTTTAGTGCAGAAGACAAATAGAAACGTTAGTGCAACACTGTTTTCAACCATGGGCCTATTTCATATGGTTAACCTAATCAATGTTAGAATAGCTTTCTTTGAAATACTCCTTGTCTTTTTATTGGAACAGACATTGATAAAATAGGTTAGTGCAGTACTTCAATTTTAATATGGGAATCAGATATGTCCCGAGATTCAAAACTGAATAAACAAATTGTGAGTACAGTTCACCTGTTGCTAGATTACAGTGATGCCAGCTATCAATGCTGAGTGCATGACAGGTAGATGAAGGTATCTTAACAGCTCAACTTTGTGTATAAACACACAGAAAATTCTCCTCACCCCTTCTTTATGCTCTGCAATCGTACCCATTGCTCAAGGTTTTTGTGATATAATACTCTTTAAGTGGAATTACTCAACACAGTTGCCAACTATAATACATTTAAGTGTGTATTTCAATAGCCATTTTTGAAAGAGACTTTTACTGGAATTAATAACTAATATTTTAAAAAGAGGATATAACTTGTAAATTGGCTTGGCGAGTTGGAAGGGGAGGTACATAGATACCCAGATACAGTAGCTAAAAACTGAAATGGTTTTCTAAACTCTACTTCATTGAAAATATTTCATGTAATACATCATATGAAGCAGAAATTTAGGACTAATATCTTAGAGCAGTTGTATCTAGATGCTAATGAAATGTGGTAGTAAAAAGTCAAAAGACTGAAAATAAATTCACTTTAATGTGCAAAAACTGCGCTTGCCCTATGTATCATATTCATCAGTCACAGTAAAATATTCGTTCCCAAAGGGGAAGATAATGTACTGGGAAAGCCTAGAGGAATGGAAGATTGTCATTCAATTCAGTTGAGCTTTAATATTATTCTGATGAGAAACTGGGTTGCAAAACCCTAAGATTTAGTTTCAGGTTGCTATGGATATGTTTAATTAAAACTGAATCCCTTTAACCTTTCTTTATGTTTTCAAGCAATTTTAAGTCTCAAACTAAATTTATGATTATATTGTATTTAAATTTAATATCAGAATTTTTAAAAAAAAACATTTTTAATAAAACTCATCTTTTTTGTAAAGAGAACTGTAATTGAACAACTTGGGGGGAAATTGGATGTTTTATACAAAAAACCAAGCTCAGAACTTAAACAACAGCAGCTAGTTTTTAGTTTTAAACTCGAATATGATATTTAATATAAAAAGAATCAATTCATGCTCTGCTTTCTAATTCTCTTGTAGGGAGATGGATATAAGTGTTTTCTCATAGTTTTACTTAATAATATGTTATTGTTTGTGAGTCTCTTAAATATTTGATGTAAGGATACAAGAAATGACACAAAATATTAGGCCCTGCCATTTAATCTGATACTTTTTTTGAGGATCAAAAACTAGTGAAAATTATAATGGCAAGTGCAGACTGTGTTACAGAGAACTTAAACTTCATTTAGAATTTATAATTAAGCTGATAATAGCTTTACTATGAACTGTGCTTGAGATAAACATGAATAATTTATTTCTGTAATTATATACATCTGAAGCATCCATCTCGCAAATGTAAATTTTTTTGGTGGATGAACTTTATGCCTTATAGCAGACAATAAAAGTTCTGATATTAAGGTACTTTGGCCCCAAATTATGTTATTTTTGTATCTCATTCTTTCTACCTCATTCTCATTACACTTGTAATGAATAGGTTAGCTGCTGTTTAAAGAATAATTCTTAGTATTGCTGTTTATTCTGGAAAAAAAGTAGAGAATCTAGTAACAGCACACAAATCTGTATTTGGGTTGGAGAATGAAAAACATAAATTCAATAAAATCCCAATACTTTGAGAGACCTTTTTGTCTATTCTTGACAACTCTGTAACTAGGGAGAAAAATATATTGTATCTGTTGATATTCTGGTATGATGCTTTACTCTGAAAAGTGTTAAATGAACATCCAGAAACATTAAGATTTGTCAATTAGTACTTTTAGCATCTCAGTAAATCAAGTGTATGAGGCAATTAGTCAGATGAATTTCTGATACTAGAGGCAGTATCAACATTATAGCTACCTTAAAAACTCTCGGTGATAACACACTGAATATTTTATTTGCATGCTGTATAGCTCTGGAGCTTGGTGACTACTGGCAATTTGTTGCTACTTTACAGTCAATTATTTTGAAATAAGTCAAGGAACTGCAAGTTTTGAGGCTAACCCATGGAATTTGTTTGGGAATTAGAACATGAAAAAATTGTATTTGGCCATGCAGAGACTCAGTAGGTTATTCATAAACAATATTTTAATTTAAAAAAAAGAAAACTTCACTGGCTTTAAGAAGCTTGAAAAAAAGAGTATGTATATGCTAACTGGGAAGTCAGTATTTGATATAAATAGCCATACTTGTGGTTTTAGTTGCCTTTTTTCTTTTCTCTGCCTTCCCCTCCCCACTTCCCAGCTAACACTGGATCTAAGAAGTCGATTGCTCTGGAATGCCTGTTTCTTTTGGTTGCTGCTTCCTTTTTGTTGCACTAGTGAGGAAGGTCTCTGCTGGGGCTGGAGGATGAAGAGAGGGTGGCCTGGTTTGTTTTGGAATGAGGTTTATTATTTGAACTTTGACAGGCTTCCTTCAGAGCTCAAAAAGGGGGAATTAAGCCACCAGCCCTCATAATTTGTATATCTGACAGCCGATTGGAAACTTTTCATATCTTAGAATGTTTGGTTGTTTTTTGTTTTTGTGTTGTTTTTTTTTTTCCCAGACTTGATTCAAACTTTTACCTTGATGGAGTCTACGTACTACTATGATATGATTCCGAACTTACTACTTCAAAGATTTTTTAGAAAAATACCTAGATTTCATGGGTAGAGTCAAATAGTGCTATACTTCTGTGACTGCAGGTGACTGAAGGCAGTAGGCTGAAGTATAGGCTGCTATTAATATCCAGGGAGACATCCTATCTGAGAAGTAATGACATTTGTTTTTATGTCAGTGTCTGAGCTGTTTAATCACTTCTAAGCAGATTATGTTCATGACCCTGCTATTGAGCTGTTGGAAATCGGGCAATGTAGAAAGAGGAAGACTTAATTGGCCACCGTGTAGAACAGTAGAGTGTCCTTAGAGAATCCGTCCATTTATCTTCTGATTTCATATTCCAAGCAAATGGTATAAAGGTATCTTGTGGGACAGTGGGATTTTGATGCCGTTCCCTTGTCTGAACTGCTCTTTGTCTGGTGTCTTTTCCTCAAGGCAGATGAGTGAATGCTTGATGGACTGTGTATTCTCTTTAAGCGTATTTCACTTCATCAGAAATACATGGAATATAGAAATATAACTGCTCTAAGAGATGAGTTTATTGCACTTGAGAATTCAACTTAAGTTTATGAAGTGTTTTGACTTTTGAAAAAATAGTTACAACATTGTACTAGTGTATCATATGTGGTCAATATGCAACAGGTGCTCCTTTCACCTATGTGAACGAAGAGGAGTGTTAATTACTGGTATGAAACTCCAAGTTAAGCTGTGAGCCTTGGAGCTATATGCCTATATACTTGTCAATGTGAAAATAAACAAGGCAATGGAGCAAGAAGTCACTTGATTTATGATTTTGCTGGAAGTAATGCATTTAAATTGATTTTTAATGACAAATGGTAGAATCCAAGTCATTATAGCTTTGAATTTAGCTCTAAATTAAAGCTCAGTTCATGATTCTTTGGCACGTTTTTGCAGTTCTGAGTAAGGAGTTCCTTGTGCATCATGTTGCTGTGGTAGGATGTAATGTTTAAAAAATTGACTGTTTTTGGAAGATCTAGTCACAGGGATGAGAGAAACTAGAGGTACCAGGCTAGTCAAGATGTCTTCCATGTTGGATTAAGACATATCTGGGGCCTGAACTTCTGTATAGAAACTCTTGTTTATGGGTTTTCTGTGGTTGTGTCCTTTTTTCCTAAAACATATTCAAGCTGATTATTTGAACTTCTGCTGGTAATCTTCTCAGCCCTTTTCCATTTGTAGCTCTTGGCAGAGTCTTTGAAGTCTCTGTTCTCAAACTAAGATATTTCTTCTTGTCCTTTTATTTTCAACTTGTGAATAGTCTCCTATTCAGTTTTTGGCTGGTTGTTTTTGTGTGTGTGATGGTGTTGCATGTGTGTTATGTTTAGGTTTGGTTGGTTGTTTTTTTTTTTTTGTTCTTCCACAAGACATTTCTGGCTATGTCTTGCTGAAAAATCTGAAAACTAAGCAGTAAAACTGAGAGAAGCCTGAGCCATTTCCTCTTTGAAGCAAGCCTTCAATTTTCAGGGAGTCTTAAGTTTTTATGCCTCTTGCCTTAATACAAAGCAATATTTTCAGTGATAACGTTCCTCTTCAGTGGTAAGTAGTAAACAGTGGTTTTAAGTAGGATGACCTGGGACAGATGAGTATTGCTTTGCATTTATTCTTTAGTTGTGAACCATGGACACCCAGTAATGAAAGACTCTGGCTGAGAAGAGGAAGGATTGAAAGAGCATCCAGTATTGCCAGCATGTAGAAGGGACAGTGAAGCAACTTGGGCAGAACTGTAAAGGTGCCTGGGGAGAGCAGAGGTGCTTAAATGGGTAGAGACATCCAACTGTGACCCCTCTGAAGGGGGAAAGAGGTCATGAGAGGGTGTTTTGTTTTGTTTTGTTTGAATAATATAAGGATTCAGTGTTCTTGATGTACATAATTAACTTCAGGCAGATTTCTCAAGTTAATTTTGTAGAGGCTGGGCCTAAGACTTTTGCTGTAACTTTTTATTTTGCTCAGTATTAGCAAGTTGTCACCTGTCATATTTGGTTCAGTTCATGCATTGTGATCAAGATATACAGCTCAATTGGAAATAGTTCCATGAAAAGCAATGAAGATGATCAGATATCTGTGGGGGGGAAGAAGGTTGAAAGAGTTGGTAGTAATTCCCATAAAGCCTTGACTACCATAAATCCTAACATGTTCCTTAAAGTAGTCTTCTTGCAACTTCGTAAGATGCCAGTTACTTTTTTTTAATCATTCTTCTGTTTTTCCATTTTTGCCTGAATTGTTTATTTTGGACAGCTTAGCCATTTGCAAGTGGAAAGTGGATATCAGTTTTAACTCCCCACCCTTGTGGTTTTTGTTCTTGCTTTTCTGTTAAAAGGTGCAGTGTTGTTTGGAAATGCTCTTTCTGAGCATTCGATATAGGGTTCTTACCATATGTTGGTGTTTGAAGATCAGGTACTGTTTCAGATGTTATACTCCAGATGAAGGTCTTACTTCGATGTCTGGACACAGGCATAAGTTCTTCCAGATGTCTTCAGTTCCTCCATAGGCTTCTAAGGTCTTACCTGACTGTATACTCCTCAGTTGTCTTTTGTTTTGCTTTAAGGACTGTATCAGTGCCACATTGATTATGCAGATATGTTCTAAATGAGCATGTAATTTTTCTAGTTTATGCATAATATATTGCTGTACTTTCTACCTCCAACTCCCTTTTCGCCATTTAAGTACCTTAAGTGCTTTGGGAGAATTCAGGAGCACTTAGATGACTGCTGTTGCCTGCTCCTTCTCTCAGTGATGATCACTGATAGACTTGTAACTTATAGTAGGTACCATGTTGTATGACTCCTTTTATTTTTTTTTAAACCCTAAAATCCTAGTGATGTATTATACATCTCTTTACCATTCCCTGAAATAAAATAAACATATGTCATAGTGTGTAAACACTATCTATAGTGTTTGCAGTTTTGACATTAAGGAGGATTGCTTTACTGCTAAGGTATTGTTTCTTTGATGTTGGTCTTAGTAGCCTTGTAGATGTTAGTAGTGTTTATTTCATTATTTTTTCGACTGAAATTTCTGTGTAAAATCAAGGGGGAAGACCCATCTAAATCTTACTAATATATTAACTCTTCTGCTATTAATCAAGCAATAGTTTAGTAAATACTTTCCTTCTGGTAATGTGTGTATTTTCTATCTGCACTATCCAAATACCTTAATAGTGAAGATACTATCGTCTAAATAGAGTACTGACTTAATTTTATTTTTGTTCTTGTGCATGGGAAACGTTTTATTGTAATCTCCTAGTTGGTTTTGACATTGTTCTCTACTGTGAAATGAATAGGTACTAGAACATTTGTCTTGCATAGTTATTTTTGTCACATTGTCTAGCCTGTTTAGTTTGCCTCTTTCAGTTTTGTTCTTTAAAGATTGGCAGTTTTCAGGTTTAAACAACTCTGTAAGAGCAACTAGCAAGTTACTCTGAATGTAGCCTAGTCTTTCTCTGAAACTCTAAAGACACCCATATGTTGTTAGAGAAGGTTGTCTTTTTGTTGCACAGCAGATGATCCTGCTCCAATGGCATTTTTGAATTGCTTTTAACCCTGGCTACCGTGTTTTGTAGCAATATTGTTTTGTACTATCTTAAACTAGTTGTAGTACTACAGTTTAGGGTTTGAACAGTTTGTTAGCCGTTATAGAATGCCACGCACTGCACCTCCTATAAGTTTGTCACTGAAAGCTGCTTATTCCTCTTGAATAAAGGTGTAAGCCACCTCTGTGGTGTGAGGTTTTTTTGTTTGTTTTTTTTTTTTTAATTACAGGGCATGGTATGCAAAAAGATTAGCATGGAGGAAGGTTAGCATGTGTTGCTTTAATGTCTTGCAGTTCAGTTTTCTGACTGTTTTCTTGTTAGCTTAGGAGTCTTTGCCTTAAACTATGTGGGATAGACATGTTTCAAGGCAGAAATTAAAAAAAGTAGTAATTGTCAAACTTGGCTTCTTACTTCCTTCTGGATTAGAAATGATTACATTGCATAAATCTGTCTGTTCAGAAGCTTTATAGTCAGTCTTGTTCATATGAGTTAACCTTGAACACACAAGATCTTCTTGGCAGTTGTTTTTTCAATTGGCCATGTCATAATGACCAACTTCGCATGTCTTCAGTGCTCAGTGAATCCTGACTGTGTTGTTATTTTCTGGTATTGTGTGGCTTCCATTGCTACTAAGTTTGTCTGCAGGTTCTCCTTTCTTTTTCCTATTATATACACTTAATGAGTGTTATTAATAGAACATCAGTTTAGAGGCAATGAGCAGCATGTGTGTCCAAATGTGGTTTCTGCATTCAATTTATGAAGATGGGTTTTCGTTACATTTTGTCCAAACTCACTTCCCCTCTCCATAATCAACAGATGCTAATTATTTTTTCCCATATTGTTATGACAAATATTTCTACTGGCTTGTTTAGGATGTGCATTTTGTGGCTTTAATACTACATTAAGCATTACTTTTCAGGCATTAATTTTCATACCACCACGACTTTGTGGTATTAAAATCAGTAGTGGTTTTTTGGTGCAGAGGAGGAGGTTATTTTTAGTTTGATCAAAGAATGTTAACTAGAAATAATTTAATAATTGTAAATTAGAATTTGAGTATGTTTCCCAGTGAAAATCTCATATTTTATTGATCCTCTTTTTAATGTGTATGGCGGTATCAGATACAAAAGTATTTGTGTCTGCCGGTACTGAAGTTTAATCTGATAAAGATGGAACACGTTATTATACTTTTGAATTGTAGACAGACACATTTTAAGATAAATATGCTTAATATTATTTCTAAAATTGCAGATGGGTGGAATCCATTTTCTCATCCGTATAAGAAGATGGAGTATGGGAAGTGGGAGTTGTTCATTCCACCTGGACAAGATGGTTATCCTCCTGTGCCCCATGGATCAAAGCTAAAGGTGCTGGTTCTAGACTTAGTCAAATTCTTGTAACACTTCTTATTTTATTGTCCTTTTTGTTTTCTTTTAAATATCTTTATCTTCTTTTAATTGTTCTAAGAATCAGAATCAGCTGATCTGCTTGTGCAAAGTGACTCAATGAGTGAGACATTAACATTTAATTGTGATGCTTAGGAACAGGCAAATGTGGCTGAAATGTGGATAATAGTGTATTGTATCATGCTATAAGATGAAAACAGTATTTACATATTGATACTTTGAAAAATAAGAATTAAGTAATGCATAGATAAATAACTTCTGTATTTGATGCAACTGCTCGACTTTATGATCCTATTCAAATCTCAGTACCTTGGTAATTTTGTTATCGTTTTAGCCATAGCTCTTCAGGTGATCTTTTTGTGTTGCTTTAATAGTACATGCCTATCACTAAGCAATCAAGAAAATTGAACTGTAGGCTTAGGTCAAGTAAGTTAAACTTAATACAGATTCAGGGAAAATGTAGTTATTTTATCAATTCTATTTCTTGAGTATCCATGAGCATAAAATGTTTCCTCAAGAATTTAGCAAAAGGTTTCATTGAGCTGTCAAATGCCATAGTTGTTATGCTTAGTGCAGATGTATGTCATGACAACTAAATATCACTAGAGTTCTGTATTTCTAGGTGAATACTGCTTTTAGTCACAGATGTACTTCTGAGAGTGTAAGTTGTTGCAGTGAGATCTTGAGTTCCAGAAACGTTGGACAGTAAGTGGGGACAGTAATGAGTAGTTAAGGAAAGAAATGCACTGAAATGATCTATAGACTAGGAAAACAAGGAAACTGGGAGAATTTGTATAATACTAGTATATTTTCAGAGCTCCAATCAACTAAACTAACACACTAAAAAAATCCTATTTTTTTTCTGCTGAAAGTCAGCCTTAGGTAAACAAAAAATCCTATGAAACAAAGAGATATAGATAGATAGATATATATATATATATATAAATGCTCTGGAAATGCTTACTCAATGCTTTTTGTTACGGCCTATGAAATTATTCCAGTAATAAATATGGATAAATTTAAATTTAGGAATAATCATTCAGGGATGAGAAAGCTGGTTTTATTTTACAGAGCAGGAAAGGAAACAGCTGTCTGCAACTCACAAATACAGTGATTATGCAGTGATGTATGAGATTGCAGAATGGTAACTAATAATTTTCGTGGTTTTGAGATGTAAGTAGGTTAGATTTTTTGATCGTTGCTAAATTTACCTTTCTTTGTTGTGTCTAGAAAACTATTGAGCTCACCTACTGTAGAATATTATATGCTTAGTGTGGAGATAAGAGGTGTGAATGATGAGGAGTGGTGATAATTATTAACATAATAGCAAAAAGCATGTATTCTTAAACACATTTGGAAAACCTTAAGGTTATTTTTTTTCTGTCTACCTATGTGATAACTGGTCATCTCTCCTATTTTTGACGTATGGGTCTTTATAGTACTTTCTCTATTTCTGTTCACCATTTTATTTGAAATACAAACTCCATAAAGCAAAGGTTGCATTGTGCATGATTTGTTTATTATGCAGAATTTTTGACTGCTGATTACTCTTGGTGCTGTTGTGCTAGTTGAGATGATTTGCTGCAGTTCTGTAGTTGCTCTGAGTCTTCCGAAAAGCCATGAGACTCTTCCTTGCACATCAGAATGTGAGTTTGTTTTCCTTTTCAAATTTTAGGTTTTTTTACCCTGCCACTTCTTTAATTGTGCTTTTACATGGTCATTTCTAAACAAAGATGTATGCAATTGACACTGGCACTCAAAATATGTGATTACCAAACAGGCTCATGAAGCTGGACTGCTCTGTCTACCTGTGAGGTAGACTTGCCTTTGAGTGTGTATATTCTTGTCTTCAAAAGATTTAGAAAGTTGACTCACAAGTGTACGTAGTCACGATTGATTACTTCGTCCATATGGAACTGCTTCCAGGCTCATCTGTAACTTTGCCTAATAATCATAGACTCATGAATGGTTTGGGTTGGAAGGGACCTTCAAAGGTCACCTAGTCCAACCCCCGTGTCATAAGCAGGGACATCTTCAACTAGATCACGTTGCTCAGAGCAGTGTACAGCCTGGCCTTGAGTGTCTCCAGGGATGGGGCATCTACCACCTCTCTGGGCAACCTGTGCTAGTGTTTCACTGCCCTCAGTGTAAAAAAAAAAAAGAATCACTTTTGTGACATTTTTTGTTCTGTAGTGCCTACACAACTGCATCTAACGCATCACGTGTACTTGTGTGTGTTTGGATGATATAACTAATGTGGAAAAAAGTCTTCAGTTGAGGTACTTCTAAAATGGTTTATTCATCATGGAAGCTGGAATATGCTTGGAATATTCCACATGGTAGGTGTGTACAGTTACCCTTATGCTACAGCTTTTTATCCTTTCTCATTCCACTAATGGATTCAGAAAACTGCTGCTTGTCTGTAAGTTTTCCTCAAACTACATGGTTCTGTTAAATTATGATTGTTTGTAAATCCATGTATTTTTGAGAACACGAGGATTTGTGTGGTGGAGCATAGTTTTGCAGTTCTTTTCGTGTAGAAGCTGGACTATTGGGTTATCTGTAGCTGGAAATGACTATGCAGATTGCAGAGCTAATGTAGAAACACATAGGCGTTGTTGGCTGTGCACTAGACTAGGCAACAACACCACTTTCTTTTTAGTAATGAAGGTATCCCTCCTTTGCTTTACTGAAGAAGCACAAAGGAATCTCAGGTTTTAAAGTTTCTTTTACCAATATTATTCTTAAGTATTTAAGTTAAAATAGTCTACTTTAGACGTTCAGGCAGTGATTTGATTAGTCTGCGAGGGTGAAGAAAGTCTCCTCCAGGTCCTTATCTTTAGCTTCTGTCTACACTGTTTTCATCTTTAGTTCTACACAGGCAAATGCCAAGTTCTGAAATGGTGACAAGGTCATTCCTTTTAAATAGGTAATTTCTAAGCCAGATTGGGAAATGGATGGAGTGTAGCTGGTGACACTAATTTAGATCAGGTCACAAAACATTTTTGTAGGAAAATAAATGAGGAGCAGAGGTCAAATGTTTGCCTGTTTTCAATAGTAGTAGACTGTCTACTGTAGCTCTTCAGGCAGTTTTCTCGTAAGTAAATATAAACATTGAAGAAGAGGAGTAATTAAAAAACCTGCTGTAAATCTTCAGACAAGTTTCTGATATATTTCGGTGTGAAGGGATGGGTGCTGATAATAGCTGAGTAACTCTCTTGTGGATTATTAAATCCATCTACAAAATAAGGCTACCTGCTAGAAAAGGGCACTTTTTTCTTTCTTCCATGGATCAGTGAGGAGCTTAGAGTGAGTTAAGTGAATAAATATGGTTGCCATTGTGGTTGGGTGGTGTTTATTTTTATTTCTTTAACTTCTGATGGATGTTGTAAACTGAGCATAGAGTAAAAAACAAACAAAAACCTTTGTGCTTTAACAAATTAAGCCTCTTTACATCTTTTTTTATTCTAGTGGGAGTAGTTTGAAAGATAGTCTGGGATAACCAAAGCTTCTTTAAACCTTAACATCTTTGTCATTGTAACAGTGATGGCAATTGTGGAGCAAGTGTGCTTACCTTATTTAATGGCTGAAAATTTTTCCTTCATTGTCAGAGTGTTCTTAATTACCTTTTCACAGTATACAGCAAGCTTTTAGAAAAATTGACTTGGATAGACTTTCTTAACAGATCTTGTCATGTGTTTTGATATGCACACGGGAGTTTAATCAGTATTCCACTTTGTTCCTTTACGGTTTATTTATAGATGAGTTTTACGACTGCTTAAAAATACCTGTAAATTAAGTTTTCACTGTAGTCTGTAACATCCCAATTTTGAAATAGTATCAGTGGAGTTTAGGAGTGGGGACAGTATTGATAATAAATGAGATCTCAATATCTGTGGTGGGTACCTTGTTTGACATTTGTTGTAGGAATGACAAGGAACAACACAGAAAAAAGGAGAACCGTTGGAAGATAGAAGCTAATAAGAATTCAAACCTAGATGAAAATTTCCAGATTCATGGGCAATGATCAAGTTCCAAAATGCTTTCACACAGCTAAATAAGAAAAGATGGTAAGATCAGTACTTCTGAAATATTGGCAATTATGACTGAGCTCTTTGTTGCCCTGGAACATTGAATAGGAGATCATCTGTGCAGTGGAACCACTAAGTTTTCTTCCATGAGCTGGAGAGGGTATACTAAAATAGTAGTAATTGTTCAGCTTTCTAGTAATGACAGTAGATCTGTGATTTCTGAGATGATTTGACAGAACAGGAATTTTATATGCTAATAAATATATCTGACAATTTGCTGGGTAAGTGTATGAAATTATAACGCTATGCAACTAAATATCACTTGTACATTCTTGCAAATAGTTTAATGTGATTCTGGCTTGTTTCTCTTGAGTTATGGAGGTAAGACTTGGGATGGCTGACATGCCTCTGTAATGCAGCTTTTACCAAGAACAGGGTAAAGATTAAGAGGTTGTCTGTAAAATATCAATTACTAAATTTTTTGGTTTCTTATTACATTTTTGAAGCCATATGAGTTAACTACAAATGGGTAGCTTTATCAAACAGCTTTTGTGTAATTAGGTGTAGGTAGATAAAAGTAAAAAAAAAAAAAAAAAAAAAGTCCTGGTTTGTAGTTAATTTTGCTTGGGTTTCATGAGATCAATTCTAGGCACTGTAGCAGCCTTCATAATTTCTCTGTGTATGCTGACAGAACTAATAATATATTGCTCAGGGAACAACTAACGTAAATTTTCCCTGGAAAGGTCACCTCAAAAAATGGTAGAAAGGTTTTTAAAACTCTTGCATGCCATACTTTGCTAAATCTATAGCCTTTCGTCCTTCACACACATGTATCTAGATATGTGTGCATGTATATGTATTTTAATGGTAAAATGTATTTTTTTTTTTTTCAAGGGAGTGTCTTGTATTGTAATGAGGTGATTAGATTTGATATTTTCTCCATGTATTTACACTATATTCTTCCTTGATATTCCAGGCTCTTGTATGTTTGGGTGGGTTCAGTGATTGCTGAGCAGTAGTTAAAGGTGGCAAGGTCAATTCAAAATTGGGACTGACGTGGATAACAATCACTTTTTTTATCAGTTTATACAAAGTATTTTAGAAGTTCACTACTCTCTAGTTTTCCAGTCCAAATATATTAGCCTTTTTAATATTAAAGGGTGCAAAGAAGGAACTACTTTGAGTCAGAATAGTAACAGATTAATCATTATTAGAAGGTACCTATTCATCCATACAGTTTTTACTACTGTATCCTATACTCCTAGTAGATCTGCGTGCTCTGTGTTTAACTTGTAAACCTTGAAAAGGAATCAAATATGGTGAGCAGGCAGGTTAATCAGTGTCAGGGAACCACTGTTAGTGAAATTCATCAAGTGTAATTACTGTTGCTGATGAAGTAGATGGTGTTGCAGCTGACCTGACTGATGAGGAAGTCCAGCAGCAGAGCATCAGGCTGGCTTCGAGTTCAGGTCTCATGAATGTCAAGCACTCTGCAGTCAAAATGTGAAGGCGTTTTTAATGAGAATGTGAAAGCCCAGGAAACTTTTTAATAATTGGATAACAAGCTGTTGGTTAGGATGCTAGGTATAGAAGTGTTAAAGATGTGGTGGGTTTTCTGTAACATAAGATGTAAAAAGATTCTGGGCAGTAAGACAGCTGTTACAAAGGGAGTCCCAGGTATCCCTAGCAGAGCTATGGAACTTTATTTCAATGGGAAACTTCCTGAAGAAGTGTTCACTGATTTCTTGCAGGTAAAGGTATGAATACTTCTAATGTTTCTTGTTTTTACCTCAACTGAGGGGACAGGGAATAGCCTTGCTCATAGGCTCTCGTAAGTTCCATTTCACTTAAATTTTGTGTCTTAAGTGGTCTGTAGGATGGAAAAAAAAATATCACCAGGTCCACAGAGTTGAACAGTGAATGAAACAAACATTCTGCAGCATAGTCGTGTGTAACTTATATGCAAGAAGAAGCAGGTATGACATTCCTGGCATTTTTAACTTTAGGGAACAGGATTTAAGTCATCTGGCATATACGTTTCTAGACATCAGTGGTGCTGAATGGGAAGTAAAACATCAGTTAAACCTGTGGCAATATCCTCCCTGTTTCTTTGCTTAATTGTGAGCCATGGCCGTTGAACAAGTTACCGTAGTCTTCTGTGGGTTACAGGTTACGTTTACTAGCAGGAAGAGTTGCTATCACATTGGGAGGTTAATGATCTCTTGACTTTGCCTGTTTGGATGTGGTAAACAATGTGCAACTACTTGTGGACTCAGAGGAGAGGTTGTAGCAGTGGCAAAGAATTGTAATGTAACAGACTGTTGCTCTTTGGAGCCTTTGTTTGCAGACTGAGCTCAGTACTTCAGAATTGTGTTCGGTTATTTTGGCAGGCTCAGTTCTCCTGTGATTTGAAGATTGCACAGTTCTTTAGTAGGAGGTTTTGCTGTTTAGAAACATTTTCCTTTTGGTTTATCCATACAGAAGACTAATTCTTTCAATTTACATTAGGTATGTGTTAAAGCAAAATGTGTTTTTTCTTTTTTTAGAGGTAAAGTGAGAGAGTTTTTAAAGACAGTGTCTTGAAATGGAATGAATTTAAAGTCAGAACCGGTGTTAAGTATATATCAAATGTGGCTGTGGTTATTTGGGACAATTGTTTTTGTTTAGAAGATAGGGCCACTAGTTAGGTAAAGCTTCTGACACTTCTTAGTGTGACTTGCTGGTACGTACTTCCAAATTTTAAGCTGTATTTGTCTATAATGTTAGGAGAAGATTATAGTTCAAGGAGAAAGTGGAAAATAGACTTTGGTATTCTAATGGACTTCACACAGTGGATGCCCAGGTCCTGTCAGGTGGAATCTGTACTAGCACCACAGCCAACACAGGAGCCATTTGAGGACTGGTCTGAGGCATTATGATAAAGTATTCAAAGTATTCTACTTTAGAATATCAGAAAGCGTGGCTTAATGTGCCTAATAATGAGTGCAGAGGCTCAGGCGAGCTCATCCATGACAGACAGCCTCAGAAAGACGGAGGACATCACAATTCTCTGCCCTTTATTTATTATCCACAAAAGAGAGCGTGACTTACAGTGTTAGGGACTCTGGAGCTCTTGGGCTGGGAAACAGCAGCAACAGGAGGGACAGTGAAGGGACCATTTGGGGCTGTAGGCTACCTCACTTGTAAGACCCTGTGGGAGTTTGTCGCAGGCAGCAGAGGTGTTGAGCACGACCTTCCTCATCTCCAAAAGACGTTTTGCTGTCAGTTAGAAACAGCTGTGAATGGGAGCATCAAACAGTAAGAGTGCTGTGCCACAGCCACCCAAACGCAAGGTGCGTTATGCAGCAGTTGTCCTTCATACAAACACTTTATAGTTGAGGATAAGTAATACTTAATGCTTGGGTGCCCTTACTACATACTTCAACAGCTTCTTTTCTACTTGACATGGCTTGAAACAACTCTAATAAGTTACACTTACGTGTATAATGTGCTTTGTTATTATGGTTGCTTCTCAAACTGTGCTCTCCTACCTCAAGCCTCTCAGTTCTGTAATACATATATGAATACTTCTATATTATGCATACAATTTTTTATAGTCTTTGAGTTACGTCACTGTTGTTTTGTAACTTGATTGTGGTAAAGTCACAGGGGGAAAAAGTGTTTCTTGAACTGTGTATTCTGTGGATTCCAGTTTTCCTTTGGCTTATATTAATCTTATTTTGAAAAAGGTTTTCAAAATTTGGATTCTTGGCTGAAAGAAAAGTTTGAATCCTGTCCTGCAGCACAGATACAAGTGGTATTTTTAAAAAATAAATTGGTTGTCTCTCAATACCTAAAATGCTGTCTTTGTGTAGCTAATACTTATAAAGCCTGTTATTTCTTCCTGTAAAAGTCCGTGGACTTTTAGGATAGTTCATGATGATTAAACCAAGTATTGTCTCTACACTTGTACCTGTTTGAAATCTATCGGGAATGTTTCCACATGATATTGCTTTCATTTTTAACAACACTCTTATGGTTTCCTGGATTTTAATAGTTTGTTTTTCCTATGATATTTTTATCTCTGTCTGCATAGAAGTTTTTATAATACTAGGCTAGTCTCCATATTTTGAGGGTTTTTTTAATATTAAAATAGATAATATAGTATTTTCAGTATTTTTTCTTAGTATTTACTAATTCCTCTGAGTTTTCTAGGAGAAGCATGGAATGGAAAAAAGACCAAAAGCTTTCCTTTTTAAGCTGATCTAGTAAACCAGTTAAACATTTTCTTAGATTCTTCACTGCAATTGAAATGCTTAATTCACAAATGGAGCTATATCTCCCTCTTTTGGAAAATCAAGGCATGACTTCATGACTTGCATTTGAAGATAGGCTTTTGCTTCGTTCATATATTGATTTTTTTTTTTTAATATATTTTCTTTCCTGGGGGGAGAAGGGAAGGCGAAAGAAGGGAGGATTATGAACAAATATTTAATATCCCTAATAAGTTTAGAGTCTGATAGCTGATGTGATTATATACTTACAGAAAAATAATCTGCATAGCAGATAGACCCCTCTCCCATTGGCTTCTCAACTACACAGGTTCCTCTGCAGAACTTTGGTAAATTTATAAACTATCTGAGAAGTATTACTACGTGTCTAGTAGCTAAGGAGTATTGTTTTCAGTATTAGGTTTAAATGCTTGTCCCTTTAGGAGATTTCTTTGCCAGAAAATTGTTTGGAAGGAGGGAAAAAAAAGAAACAAAACAACAACAGCAAACACTGCAACAAGCAAAGGAAATCACTTTGTCTTGGCTGACTTGATTTTGACTGTGATTGTAAATTTATGAGGGGAAAAAAAAGTTGGAGGGAGGGAGACTTGGACTAATATGACTAGAGTGTTCTATTACTTTTTCCTTCTCGTGTAACTGATTTGCAGTTTAGGGAGAACAGCCTGGCAGAAGCAACACACTGTCCGTTCTTTCCAAAACTTCTTTTCAAGGTTTATACTCAACTCGCTTCTCAGTAATAACTTGACTGCAAGCACCTTGACATATGCACATGATTAATTGGTTATTTGGAGCAGCAGGAACAGACCATGGTAAAGTTTTACAGTGGAAGGTGAGCTCTGTAAAGATCTCCTGTTTTCTATGCCTCCTTTCTCACTGATTTGGGTGGAGGGTCCATTTGGGAAGGTACTCCTGGCCTAGGGGATGCTGAAGTGTTGAGCAACTGGTCCCTCTTCCTCCTTGCTGCCTCTCCTGAGCTTCGTTAGGCAGGGCTGTGCAGCAGCAAGAAGAAATAGGCACTGGTGAAGAAGCTGTGTTGGCTTCCTCATTCCTTGCCTTCTATTTCTGAGGCTATTAAAGAGGAAAATGTTTTATCTAGTCTCTAAAATCTGTCAGGTTGAATGAGACAACTCCTGAATAAAGCTTTTAACACTGCTGTTCTATCTCTATTTTTTGTCAGGCTTTTGTATTTTTATCTAAATCTTTTTTAAAGCAAACTGTGTCATGCAAGGAACTCTGAATTCTGGTCCTGGGTTCTGCAGCAAGTTACATTACCTTACCAAAAATTGTTCTGCTGTGGTCCCATGCATTAAAAAACAAATATACAAAACCATTGCCTCTAGATTCTAGTGCTTGTCTCACAAACCAGTATGACCTGTAGAAAGAGAATGGTAACAGTTGCCCTGTGCTTTTCTGTATGTGTGTGGGGCAGGCAGGACAGGTGATGTGATTTTATTTACTTCTGTAAGTGGGTTCAATTTGTCATCCACCGGCAAAAGATCATCAGAACTGTATATTCTATCCTGGGTGCTAAACTCAGGGTTGGATATGCTTTGTGGAAGAAAATTACACAGCTAAGGTGTGCAGGGAAAGGTATTTTCAACTGGCAGTAAAACTTCTCTATTTCTGTAGCAGCTTGAGGGGGGGATGAACAATTTAAGAAAAAAGAAATATGATCTCATAGCAGGATTGTATTAGTCACTTGAATGCAGGAACTGTCTTTGAAAATGAACTATATTTATGAAATGGACTCTAACACCATCAATATGTCCTAAGTATAAAGTTTTGGGGAGATTAATTGGTTCAGATTAATTTGTATTTTTGTAAACTTGTAATGCATTCTCTCAGTTACCCTATTTTTTCTAAACTAAAAATGAAAATTTTTCTTTGTTTATGGTACTATACTAAATATATATATGTGTACAAGTAGTTGTTTTCCTTCCCCACACACTCTTAAACCAACTGAGGAAGGGAAATACCTTGATGTTTAATTTCTAATAAATTTCATGTAGTAAGAAAACCTGGTTATGTTATTGCAGCATCTAACCCAAGCTTCCTAGAAACTCTGCAAGACCTGACTCTGTCATGCTTTTAGGTCTTGGGTTGAACCGACTTTCAGATGAGGTGCGTGTCACTTAAGATGAGGTGGTATTTCCACCTGTGTTCTTGTCGCTTTACACTTGGGTAATCTTGTCTCAGAAATGAATGAATAGGAAGCTAATGAAATACTATAAACTGTAAAATATTGAAGTAATAGCTTATTGCCCTTATAAATAAAAAGTCACTGAGATTTCCATATTTATATTAAGGCTAGTAAAGTCTCTCATTATGGCAGCTATTGTTGGTTTGATGGCCAATTTAATTTCATTGTTGTATTAAAAGCCACATATACCAACAATCACTCCAAGTGCTTTCAAGCTGTTAAAGTAATGAAATAATAATACAGTGTTTCATAGCAGTTTATTGGCTTGCATAAATTTATCAGTTATCTAGTTATCACCCCCTCATTTTCCTCTCCCCAACTCAAGTATAAATGATAAACCATTATATAACAAATTTCCTGAACCACAAAATATCATTCTTAATTCTTGAAAAAAAAAAAGTCAGGTGCTAGTTTTAAATTAAAATAAATATCTGAAAAAGAAGGAATTATCAAGGCAGCATGGCTTATTGTTATTTCCGATGTTTGACTCTATTCATCAGTAGATACAGAGGCAGGCGACTTAGGGGAATACCTCATGATTGAATAAAATGCTCACACGTGGAATTAAAGTTAGCTTTAGATGCAGGAACTGAAAGCTAAAGGAGCAAATGCTGGGCAAAGAAATTGTCTGTTCTTGTGTATAACTGTCATTTGAATTATTCTCCCACATTGCTCTGAAGATCTGTGTATGTGTGCACTGGAAGATGAGGTAGCTAAATGAAACGGATGGGAGGAGAAGATGAAGGTATACCAACACAAAAAAGGTAGAAAGGGAATAGTCATAAACATATGAATTTTAAATGTGATGTTTTGTAGCCTGTTACTGCACAGTTTCATCTGTCATAATAACAGCACAACCATATTAAACTCCGTTTTAAACATGGGTTTGCAGTTTATCTAAATTTGTATTTGTGACTAAAATTTTGTAATTCTTAGACTTGAAACATTGTCAGACTTTTAAAAATAGATAATTTAAGAAAAAATGTGTGGCTTTTCATAAAAAGACAACAAATTTCACTGGGTCACAGTAAGTTGAATGTTGCCTGAACATAAGTCCCACGTTTTCCTATAAGTACTTTGAGACATCCGTAAGGGTTTGGCAGATGTGCTGTAGCTGATATGGAAGACCCATGCTATTTTGGAAAGGCAGAATAGTGGGATACTGTAAAGTTTTGAGACTCTTGGGTGTCTCAGAAAATTGAGGCCACTGAATCTCACTTGTCCTGTGTTGGAAGCACCATTAAATTAAATGAAGCCTATTTCAGCTTCTGAATTGCTGCAGCATGTTATTGCCTTTTCTGTATGGCGCTAGGCTGCCCTCAGAGTGATGGTTTCTCCTTAGCTGTAATAAACTGCTTTTGAGAGTTTTAAACATTATCAAAACAGAGCTGTAAAGACTGTATTTAGTTTTATCCTGCAGCTTACTCCCCATTTCATAGATTCCTTATACTTTAGTTGGACAGACATGGAACACATTGTCACTTTGATACTAATGGTCTTGTGAGATTTAGGCCCTGCTTTGTCTTCCGGCAGTCCGGCATTTTAAAAATTGGAATTCACCAGTTTTTACATACTTTCGAAGTCAGACATTGTTCACTATACATTTGCTCTTGTTATAGCTATATGGTTTCTGGTAATTTTTATTCACATCTGAAAGTTCTCACATCAAAATTAATCACTTCAACCACGCTGATGCCCTAAACCTTGGGTTACCAGGACATCTTTTCACTACCTTGGGTGTACTTATTTCTGAATTACACTGCACTAATTACAGTGGTCCCAGATGCTAAACTTAAAGTGTGCTGAACATTTCAGATGGAAATGTTGAAAATGCACCTAAAACCCCTGTAATGGAAAATGCAAACAAAACATACATTTTTTTCGCCTCTACATGCAGAAGATGAGGAGCTTACATTAAGCTCTTCACTTTTTGTTATTTTACAGTTGTTCTTATAGGAATTATATTTCTATGCCATGCCCAGTTTTAGAATAAATTGACTTCTTAATGTAAAATTTTGAAGGACATTTTCATTCTGTCTCTTTCTGACACTTGCTTATTTGTGTGAGGACATTTATTTACATGTACTTATACTGACATTTCACTTTGAATGTCACATGATTCTGGTTTCTAGGGTCATCAAGGATTTTGAGCTTTTACATAGTTTGTGAATTTATTTACCATTTGAGGAAGGAGGGGAAACAAAACAAAACAAACTATTCAGTTGAGTTGTATCTAGTGTTAATGTGGGAAAATTATGCATGGTTGACTTGAATCCTGAATTACAGATTTCAAATGGGTAAGCTAGCTTGGAAAGTGAGTAAGAAAATGACTTTGGTACAAAGTTCTAAATGTAAAATATATAATAGGTTAGCTGTTGTAAGAGACTCCCCATCTCTCCTCAAAAAAAAAAAAAGTTATGGTGCCCAAGTATTAGGCAGTTTGATAGTAAAATACTGCTGGTTTATGTTTCTGACAAGTGTTTAGTATAGATGGAGGCAAGTTCTCTTCATCTGTTTCCTGGTATTGTTTGGTTTTGTATCCTCCTGAGTTTGGGCAGTATAAATTTAACTTTTGCTATGTTGATTTCTTTCTTAAATTAGTTTGGCTATTGCTTAATAGTTTGTTTTAAGCACACAAACTGAGGAAGACATATTATTTTTGCGTAGGAAGCTTGGATTTCCTTTTCCCCCTTATTGGAGTGTTTTCTGTAATGATCACCGTTGCTTCTCTGGGATAATTTTATCATAGTTCATATTGGTAAGTGTTTAAAAAGTGACTTGAATCACAAAGCTGAAGAAAGCCAAGGGTAAGCCGTAATGCAGGTACATAACTGTAATATGAAAAGATGCTAATTACAAAGGGCTGTTTAGTACATGTTATGTGTATGTATGTGTTCTTTAGAGAGAATTGTTGAGTTAAATAGAAAATGTAAACTCAGCTATAAAATGTTGATGGGATAAGTGGTAGCTAGCTTAGGTTATGCATCATAACTTTAAAAATTAGCCAAAACTGTAAAAGTAAAAGAACAAAAGGCAAATTTGGAGCAAAAATAGTATCTGCTAAAAAGACTCAGTTACTTTGTCAGAAGGGTTGTATGATGACTATATTCAATATTATTTATGCATATATAACCTGCAGTCGCAGTTTCAGAGCATACATGGCAGCTGCTTTTTATATATGAACACTGCAGAAAATGGACCACAAGAAATAGTTTGGGGTGAGTGGAGTGAGAATTGTTTATATGTCTTTCAGTTTTACGTATGTGCTTTGTATTGTTACCCCTTTTATTACAACTTTTTAAAAATCTGTATTTATTTCAAGAAATGCTAAAGCAAATAAGGGAATGAAAGCTGTTGGACTGTTGCCTTTAGAGTTATCTTGGTCACAAGTGGGCTGAATTGCTGTTTGTTTTGGTCTGCCATTCAACTTTTGCAGTTTTGCTTATGCCTCAGCTCAGCATGATTATGTGAGAGTTCTGTTTCAAGAAACTTTATAAAAAGTTACTTGAAGTCTTTCTACTTGTAATTATTAATCTACTGTCTACAATACTAGGAGAGAGGAATAAGAAGTTGATTGAGTATAAGGCTTTTTAATAAAGGAAAAGAAAGATTCAGTAAATGGGGTTCCCTTAAAACTAAGGAGAGGGTTAAGCAAGCATAGGAAATGAGAATTGAAATAATTAGGGATCACATGATAGAGCTCTAAGGAAACTGTGTTGGCTATGTGCTTGTGAACCAGAGAAGAATGGGATTCAACTTTACCAGCTTTAAGTGTAATAATCATTCTTTTTCTGGGTTAACTATGTTCCTTTTGACTATGCTTTCCCTGTGCGCAGCGCATGATTTTGAAAAATGACAGCAACACATGCAGAAAACTGAGAATTCTACTGTTATGTTCAGGTTCAACCAAATACAGCCATGGCTGGATATATATGGAAAATATTCCTTGTATACTGTGAAGAAGGCAACAAATACACTTCCCCCCACCTTTTTAGACATTTTCTGACATTTGCATGTTTAAATTATATTATTTCAAGTGTTGGATGTGTTTTTTTTTTCTTCTCTAAAGCATGAAAGGTTTCTTATATCTTTGCATAATAAAACTGAAAGTTAAGTTGTGCTAAAATAAAAACTTAAACTAGAAATGGTTCAGACTGTGAACCTTAAAATAGAGCAGACTCTTAAGTCTGTTTAGACTCTTAAGTATGTAAACCCAGCTTTTGCAGGAAGTGGTACATGAGCACCACCTGTTTATGGCTCTACATTTTTACTCTTATAAAATACCTCTGCTTCTCAGGAGTTTTATTTGTAGCTATTAGAATTCTGGCTGTGAAAGTTGGTAGGAACTCTTACAAGTTCCCATAAAGGTCCCTCAGTCCCTGAAAAGTCTTATCACAGTATCACAGTATGCTAGGGATTGGAAGGGACCACAAAGGATCATCCAGTCCAATCCCCCTGCCGGAGCAGGAACACCGAGTTGAGGTTACACAGGAAGGTGTCCAGATGAGTTTTGAATGTCTGCAGAGAAGGAGACTCCACAACCTCCCTGGGCAGCCTGTCCCAGTGTTCTGTCACCCTCACTGAGAAGAAGTTTCTTCTCATATTTAAGTGGAACCTCTTGTGTTCCAGATCGATTCCATTACCCTTTGTCCTATCATTGGTTGCCAAATGAGTATACCTGGCCTGATAGATGCTTTGAATAAAAGCAGAACTAGTACTTAATTAAAATGGCTTCTGGAAAACTGGTAAATCAAGTGCACTGATGCCTTGAGATTGAGGAAATATGGCCAATTCGAGTTCAGTAACTATGGAACAACAGAAGTTCGTTCTTGATTTCGGAGGGATGGGATGCAGAGATATGGTTAAGGCACGTGTGCAGCCTAACTGTAAAGTGTGAGCTAAGAAAGTTAAATAACTGGTTGCTCTTTTAAATGTGTTTCTAATATATGTTTTTTCTTAAGTGTTTAATGGGTTAAATTAAAGAGTATGCATGACTGGTTTTAGTATTTCATAATAAACTTTTTCCCCTTCCAGTAGCATCTTTGGATTAAAACAGTACTACATCTAATTAAATAATGTTCTGAATGTAGATTAATTGCCTCATATTTCTTAAAATAAAATATGCCTACCTCTCATAAGCCTGAATTATGCTAGAATATTAGAAAAAAAGGAGTGCTAACATAGGTAGCTAGGTATGCTTATTATATGAAGTCATTATCTTGTTTCTGTGATGGGTAAATTGGGACAGATTAATGAAACAAGCAATAGCAGCATCAGAAGTGTGATATCAGAACGAGGAGATAATTTTTATTATTTTAAGAATAACTTGCAAATTGTCAATGTTATTAGCCATAATTTTAAAAGCAACTTGTAAATTGTCAATGCTATCAACCAGGAATCACTTCGTAGTGTTGATATAATTTGTAAAAAGACCCTTTTGTCCAGCTTTGCTAGCACAGTTGACAGAAGAAATTTTCCATGCAACAGTACAGTGCTTTCAATAACTTTTTCTTAGCTTTTCTGATTAGATTGTTAGTCTCAAAAAAACCAACCAAACAAAAAACAACACAACAAACTGATTAATGGGGGGGTGCCCTGGTGACAGAAGATACAGAGAAGGCAGAACTACTGAATGCCTTCTTTGTCTCTGTCTACTCTGCCAGGGGCTGTCCTGAGGAGCCCTGTTCCACTGAGACCCCAGTGGAAGTCAAGTCAATGGAGGAGTTTGCCTTAGTCGATGAGGACTGGGTTAGAGACCAATTAAGCAATCTGGACATCCATAAATCCATGGGTCCAGATGGGATGCACCCACGGGTGCTGAGGGAGCTGGCTGAAGTCATTGCTGGACCACTCTCCATCATCTTTGCCAAGTCTTGGGAAACGGGAGAGGTGCCCGAGGACTGGAGGAAAACAAATGTCACTCCAGTCTTCAAAAAGGGTAAGAAGGAGGACCTGGGTAACTATAGACCGGTCAGCCTCACCTCGATCCCTGGGAAACTGATGGAACACGTTATCCTTGGTGCCATCTCAAGGCATGTCAAGTATAAGAGGGTTATTAGGGGCAGTCAACATGGCTTTACAAGGGGAAGTCATGGTTGACCAACCTCATAGCCGGGCTCTTCTCAGTGACAACCAATGGTAAGACAAGGGGTAATGGGTGCAAACTGGAACACAAGAGGTTCCACTTAAATATGAGAAGAAACAACTTCTCAGTGAGGGTAACAGAACACTGAAGAACAGTGTTCTAACACTTTAAAACAGGCTGCCCAGGGAGGTTGTGGAGTCTCCTTCTCTGCAGACATTCAAAACCTGCCTGGACGCCTTCCTGTGTAACCTCATCTGGGTGTTCCTGCTCTGGCAGGGGGATTGGACTGGATGATCTTTTGAGGTCCCTTCCAATCCCTAGCATACTGTGATTCTGTGAAACAAAAACTCAAATGCCCCCAGCCTTTTCATTTGAGGCTTCTTATGATGTTCAGAACTTTCCTTGCAACATAAAAAGAAAAAGGCCCCTCCTCCAAACCAACAACCAAACCAAAAATGGAACAAAGAATTTCAGGAATTCACTTGTTTGTACATCTTTGAGTTCTAAATCTGCAAACCTCTTGTATTAGTGTTTTAATGGCAGCTGAAATATGAAGGAAAAGCAGAATGATGCTGTTTCTTCTGCTGGGGGGGGAGGTGAGGGAGATGAAGTAGAGTTTTTTCTGCATCTCAAGAAGAAAGGCCTGGCAACAACTGACTTCATAGGATAAGTGCTTTGATTCAACAGAATGAGAGGAGGAATGCTGATAGTGAGCAGGTCACCTTCGAGCACAGAGCACCCTGCAGAAGTGTGGTATTAGCCAGTGTCCTAGTAGATTTCCCTATGGCCTGCAGCATGGAGCAGATCCTGTCCTTGGAGAGAAGCTCTTCCTTTTGGTCATTCAGGGCCCCTCTGTTATGCTGAGGTGGCTGAAGTTGTCCTGCAGCCAAGGGACGTGTGCAACACCACACGGACCTGTCATCCTAGCTCCTAAACACGCAACACTCTCCTAGTCAGCAACACTACCTTCCACCCTTTGGTTCTCAGACCCTTCTCCAAGAGTATTTTATAAGTCACAGATTACATTAATTACTCAATAGAGCAGAGGGGACCTGTTCAAGATCACCAGCTCCTCAAATAAAATGTCTTCTGCAAGATCCTGGTACAGCATTATCATAGTAATTATTTCAGTTTTGCTTTTTTTGTGAAAAATTATAATACTCTGAAAGAACTCCGAGGTTTCTTGTGTTTGGTTACTCTTTCTTGTGAAGTTTTATGAGCTTGTTGAAGAAACTGAAAATAATGGTCCTTTTTCATGTCATTGCAAAATAGAGGAAACCAAATATGGAAAGTAAAACAATAATACTTTATTGTATTGTTAGAATGATGAAGGCATTAAGAGAAACTGAAAGACAGCAGAAGAAACTCAGCAATTTAAATTTTATTCTTTCCTCTCTTCTTGACCTGAAAACTGTCCTGTGTTTCTTGTGTTGATATGTGGTTCTGGTCTATATGATATTGGTCAGGACTCACAGAGCATAGAAAGTTAAAGGGAATTAAGTTATTAAAATTAGCTTACTAGATTGTTTACCAAGTAAACAAATGACAGTTCTTATCCTGATGGCATTATACTGCATGTCTGTTTAAATTTATAAGAGCGTGGCAAAGAAATAGCAATGACAGGGGAAATTAGTAAACCTAAGGGTAATCTATTTGGGAAGGTTCTTTCTCCCATTATTTATATCAAGCTTCCATATATATCCTCGCCTTTCAGCTCCTGCTTGTGAGCATCACTTCTGTGTCTGGCATGCCTGGTTTACTATCCCTTTGCAAATCATCTCTGTGAACAGGGTCATTCTTTCTTCCCTGTCTTGACTTGCATTGTATATTTGTGTGTTCTTTAAATTAAATTTCTGTGTGGCGTACTATTTCATTCTCCACTACGGTTTAGGTAGGAGATGTTGTATGAATTATATGTGACTGCATGCATATGTTGCGGTTATTTTATAGGTGGTGATTCGTGCTCAAAATGGCGAACTCCTCTATCGTATTTCACCTTGGGCAAGATATGTAGTCCGTGATGAAGACAAAGTGAATTACGATTGGGTACATTGGAATCCACCACTGTCATACGTAGTAAGGCTCTCAAGTATTATTTTCTAAAGGTGTATAAAACTGTGTATTGTGTCATCTTTGCATCTTTGTTTGGAAGAATCAAAAAAAAAAAAAAAAAAACAAAACTGTTCCACAAAAAGAGGGTAGCAAACTAGTTAAAATAGCTACTTGAGAAGTGAAGGGGTTTTATTCATGACTTTGGCAGAAACAAGTGATTTAATGGTGAATGTTTTCGAGCTACTTTTTCAGTCTTCCATTCAATAGATAGAACCGTAGAATCATAGAATAGAATAGTTTGGGTTGGAAGGGACTTTCCAAGGTCATCTAGTCCAAGCTCCTGCAGTGAGCAAGGACATCTTGAGGTAGATCAGGTTGCTCAGAGCTCCGTCCAGCCTGGCCTTGAAAGTCTCCAGGGATGGGGCATCTACCACCTCTCTAGGCAACCTGTGCCAGTGTTTTACCACCCTCATTGTAAAAAAAATTTTCCCTCATGTCTAGACTGAATCTCCCCTCTCACTTCAGTTTAAAACCATTACCCCTTGCCTGTCTAAAGAGGCCCTGCTAAAAAGCATATCACCATCTTTCTTACAGGCCCCTTGTAAGTACTGAAAGACTGCAATAAGGTCTCCCCAGAGCCTTCTCTTCTCCAGGCTGAACAACCCCAACTCTCTCAGCCTGTCCTTATAGGAGAGCTGTTCCAGCCCTCTGATCATCTTGGTGGCCTCTGGCCCCTCTCCAACAGGTCCATGTCTTTCCTGTACTGAGGGCTCCAGAGCTGGATGCAGAACTCCAACTGGGGTCTCACCAGAGTAGAGCAGAGCAGAGGGGCAGAATCACCTCCCTTGACCTGCTGGCCACGCTCCTTTTGATGGGGTTCGGGATACAATTGGTTTTCAGGGCTGCAAGCGCACGTTGGTGGCTCATGTCCATGTTTTCATCCACTGGTACCCTCAAGTCCTTCTCCACGGGGCTCCTCTCAATCCTTTCACCCCCCAAATAACTACCTGTTAAAGTAATATATTAAACTTGGTTTCCCACATGCTAGTCAAGCTCAATTACTATTCCAGGACTGGGCACCTTCCTGGTACAGAGTATAGCAGGGAGTGATCAGAATTGGGTTTAAGTATGTTAGCCTCAAATACAAAGTTCAGTTCTTCAATAATAAGTCAGTGGCATATGAAGTCAGATAAAGCTTTCAGAATTAAGGTGCTCACACTTCAGTCAAATCCTAGTTTCATTGTATCAGGAAAATCTGTTTATTGATTTTAAAGCCCTCTTATTTCTCATGCACTGCTGTTAATGGAGGGACACCTTTATATGATGTATGAAAAATATCTTGGGAGAGCATTCATAAACCGCAGACTAAGTGGTGTAATTTCATATTATTACATTTCTTGGTGTTTTCACTATAAAATAATATACAGTATTCTGTATTAGAGGTGCTGCAACCTCTGTTTTGAGTTAAATTTTAGCACCCACCTCAAATTATGAGGCATCTGCTTGGCAGAGAAAGGATAACTCACATGGAAAATCTATTTAAAAAAAAAATATTACTTAGTCTAGAGTAACTTTCTTGTTTTAAGTGTATAGTACATATGAATTTAGTGACCTACCCTGTGTCTATGATGCTGTTTGATACCTAGATTCCTCTATAAGAGGAGGAACAGGATGGTAATTGAAAATGCATTTGTCTTTGACCTAGAGTGAAAAGGAGGCAAGAACATTTAGGTTGCAGACAAGGCCTTACTGAGAGTTTAGTCAGGAAAAAAAATGGAGTCCTTTTATGAATAGGAGAGGGGCCCAGTGGAAATACAGGGAAGCAGTGTCAACCAGAATGTCTTGTTCTTCTTGTCGTCCCTTTAATTTCTGTTCATTGTTCACTTATAGATGTGTTTTACTGGTTTTGTTCTAACTTTTCAAAATTTCACTTTAATATTAAACTAACAAATAGAATAAAGAATATTGTAACTTCTTTCTTATTTTTGTTTTTTTTAGAGAGGAAAAGAAAATCCTTGGGAGAAAAATAGGTTTAAGCAGTAGTCTTCCTAAGTTTCTTCAGACAATGTGATTCTGTGCTGTGGAACTCTGTTCTTCAGGACTAAAATATTTATAAATTTTAGTTTGGAGAAGCTAGAGCAACTTCACATACCTGCAGAAAGCATGTGTGCTTAGAGAATAAAAACATATCTTTTTGTTGCTTTCTGTTGTTGTCTTTTATTTTCCAAGAAGCTTCACGGGACTTCTGAAGTTCCAAACTTTATAGTACAGTGGCTGCCATAAGTTTGTACACATCAGTGTAATATAAAAATGGTATAAGGAAAGTGTTGCATCACAGATGTCCAGTTTCTTTTTCATGAACAATGTTAATTTGAAATAGACATTTACTTTAACAGTTTAGAATACTTAATTATTTCTGAAATGTTTGTGCTTTTAGAGGAGAACAAAACAAACCAAACATTAAATTGTTTCGTCTTGTGCAAATTATGTCATAGTGACAACACTTCCAAGCTGTTCTATCCTAACGGCAACTATATTTTTTTTTTCCTTATAGCGTAAGCATCCTTCACCCAAGAGATTAAAAAGCCTAAGAATCTATGAATCTCACGTAGGGATTGCTTCCCCAGAAGGGAAAGTAGCTTCTTATAAAAACTTCACATACAATGTACTACCTAGAGTAAAGGATCTTGGTAAGTAGTAACAGAGATACTTGCAAAGATAACTTTTTATGTGCTTGTTTTCTTATTAAAAAATATAATGATCACATCTCTATAGGTTTTTATATTTTCAGATTACATGTACTATAAAAATAGATTCTTAGAGCAGCTAAAATTCTGAACAAGTGAAATCTATGGAAAAAATAAAAAAGGCTGAAATAGAATATGTGGGTTAAAATCCATTCCACAGGTTTTTGAGTAAGATGCAATTGCAAAAGCCTGGATAAATGTTACAAGGCAATTTGCTTTTGGTGTGGTTTGCTTTCCACTTGAAAAAGGACCTGTTCTCCTGACATAGTCTTTAGAAAATACTGTGTTCTTAATTGGTTCTCCTGATTTATGTCTTGATTCTAAGGAGAGACAAAGTAGTATCTGGATGGATTTTCTGAAAGAACCTCTAGTGTATTGGAGGGGGTGTATGAAAGAAACAGTTGACATCATTATTTCAAGAACTGTAGCCAACCTGTTCATGTCAGTTTCTATTTGATAATTATTTTTTTTCCTGTGGTGTATTTGCACTCTTTCTGTAATGAACAATATTAGAACTTGGTGACTGTTACTGCCCTGTGATAAAATATGGTTTGTTACACTCAACTATTTTCAATTATTATTATTATTTGTCACAATACCTGAAGAAGCCATAGGTTTTCCTTGTAGGTTTACTTGTTGAGTCAGTGTTTCACAGAGTGTGGCTTTTGTCCTTCAATAAAGTTGAGCTTGCAGGTGAAATGAGGGAGTTTGCACATCTGGGGGCCCTCAACAAAAAGTAAATCTGGATTCTACATTATGTAACTGCGACTCTTTCTCCAGTGCTGAAGAATTTTAGTTATTCCAGGAGGTTAATATGTTTAACAGAATTATGAAAGCTTTCTGCTTTACCTACAACTTTTTCTTTGGGCAGAAGAAATGTTGTGAAAAGGCTGATACAAAACAAAATAAAAGAAATATCAAATTTAAGTAGGTTATACCGAAATGATGTTTGTTCTTACATTAAGTAAACGTTGTGGGAATTAAGGGGTTTTTTAATGTATTTTTAAGGGGTATTATATTTTGGTTTGGAATGTCATGTTAGGACAAGCTTAAAGACATCAGTATGTAAGAATACTAAGGTATTAATAGTTTGTAGAAATATGTGCATGACAAACAGCAAAATAAATAGCAGGCAAATCGAATGAGATTAATTGGATGCTATGTTGCTGTTTATTTATAAAAATGCTGTAAATAAGAATAATTGCAATGAGTATGAATTATAAAACAGCAATGAATCTGACAAATTGCTGAGCTCATGCCAGCTATCTTCTAATAATAACTCTTTTAGAGCTGCAAAATTTAAAAACAAAACCAATAACAATAAAAATAAACTAGTGTCTTGTCTAAGATTAAGAATGAAATTAAGATTTTGGTTAAACTAGTGAAGAGAAGTGATGGTGGTGGAAGTCTCAACAGACCATAGATTAAACCTGAAGGTCATCCTTTGCTTTCAGTCTTCGTTTGCTAGCTATCTGGGGCACTTATTCACTGATGTTAAAGATAGCTTAGGTTAAGATGTGTGGCAAGTGCTGTGGCTTCACCATTAGTGTGTTGTCTTCCCTTTAGATTTCCCTCCCTTAATATTGCACTGAATGAACTGAGGTGATATGACAGACAGTCCTGTACTGCCTTGGTTCTTTGGTGAACTCAGAACAAAAACACATTGCTTCTGTGTCTTGTCTTTCTTGGAAGACTCTTGTAGAGGGGGAATGTAATAATTTAAGTCGGAAAAAAGTGTTTTTGAAGTGGTAAAAAAAGATTCCATAGAGCATAAGGTACAGTACGTGTAGCCAGTGACTACCCCCACACCCCCTGACTGCGAGTGTCAAAACTGAAGCAGAAGTGCAGGACGTGCAGATGGGCATAGTTAATATTCCAAAGTTAAATTAGGTTTATATTTGCGTATCACTTATTACTTTCTAATTCTGAGAGATTCAATACACCTATTTATATATAGATCACTTGACAAACTGACTGTTCCATTTTTAATGGAAGATCATGTAAGTATAAACTATTAGGTGGAAATTACTTCTTGAAACTCAATATTTAGTTGTTAATCATTGAGTTAGAAGCAGCTGAAAGGAGAGAAGTCTGGAATGTAAATGTTGTTAAGGCAGGGGGTTGTTTGTTTTATTTCTTCTATTTTTGTAGGATACAACTGTGTTCAGCTGATGGCTATTATGGAACACGCATACTATGCCAGTTTTGGTTATCAGGTCACAAGCTTCTTTGCAGCATCAAGGTAGGTTTAAATACTTCAGCATCTTCTTAGTTCTTTTACCTTACTCTCCATCCATTGAAATCAGTATGCCTATATATGTGTGTTTGCAAGTAGGTATTTTAGTGGAAAGAGAAAATAATGGCTTAGGTATTTGCTCTAGCTTCCTCTTAAATCTGAAATCAGTTGGACACAGCGATAGGCTCTTCTGTGAAGCACTTCTTTCAGGGTACAAAGAGGTTATAAGTAACTTCAGCTGTCACAGCATATTCTGGCTAATTCGGTTTCAATTGTCTTTATGCATGGGTTTTGTGGTGTGGAATTCTTGGCGGTAACAAACACAATGTCTAAGTCATTCTTTTATGATAAATGGACGTGTATGCTACTTCTTCATAATAAACTTGATTAAAATCACAGCTCTGTTTGTTCTGTGGGAACTTCTTCCCTTACTTGTTAAAAGACTCTACTTAGATTTGAGGCCTAGGGTTAAAATAGATGAAAAAAATATTCAGGTAATTGTTAACAGAATTATGATAAACCCCAATGTTGTGCTTTTTTTTTTTTTTTTTTTTTTTCATCTTGGTGAAGCTCAAGTGGCAACTGGGCTAAGTTTAGATAGACATAAAATTTTAACTGACTTAATTAGTTGAAAGAAATGTGTGGTGGACACAGGAGACAAAAATACTTAAAAGCAAGTTGGAAAATAGTGTAGTACCTAGAACAAAAAACTAAGCAGGACAAGAGCAGATAGTATGCTTTGGGGACTTTCATGAATGTACCTTTTTAGTCGTTATAGTTTATTTTAGTAATATAAATATATTCTTGTCTCTTACAAAGTAAGGAATCGTACAATATTAAATAGAAGCTTGAGGTTGGATATGTTATCTTTTATACTGAATTTTGATGTAAAAGGGAAGAGTAAAACTTTGGAACTATTTTTGCAAAACGTTGCGAGCACGCAGGATGTAATTTTTATAGTTAAAAATGTTTTAATTGTCGGGTCATGATCAATAGCTGCTACTTAAGAGGCTGAAAAAATAAATTTCATACAACTGGAAACTAGGTGATGAAGAACTGCTGACTTTGATGTAGTTTTTATTAGTAATGTTCAGTATTGCCAGCTTAAGTTCACATTGTACCACTCATAACACATTGCAATTTCATGCTGATAGCCGTTATGGAACTCCAGATGACCTGAAAGAAATGATTGACGTTGCTCACTCAATGGGCATCACCGTTCTGCTGGATGTTGTGCACAGCCATGCCTCAAAAAACTCTGAAGATGGTCTCAACAAATTTGATGGTACAGATTCTTGTTTCTTCCATTCTGGTCCTAGAGGAACTCATCAGCTCTGGGATAGCAGGCTCTTTGACTATGCGAAGTAAGTACAAAATGTCACTTCGGGTGTGTTAGTGGTAATTACTTCTTATCAGTTCTATTAAAACTACAGTATTCACCAAACTAGAAAAGTCATTTGGGTTGCTTAACAGTTACAACGCGCCAAATGAAATTCCTTTACTTTGCTGAATACTTAAAATCTAAGACTAATACTGTTTAGGCTTTATTATTCTTCTGTCATCTATGCTGCATATGTACATATCATATACCATGCACATTGTATGTATTACATATAATTATGTTATGTAGTTATATATTATTTATTTTTATATTAAAGTAGATTCAAATATTTTAATATATAGATACCTATGTAAATATTTATTATATAAGCATGTATTATATTTTAAGTATTTTCCATATTATAAAATAGAGCAGATTTATATTTTAATATATTTATATATGTTATATGACATATTATACTTATGTATGTAAATAATTAAAAGAATAAGAAAAATATATAAATAACTAAAAGAATAAAAAAACCTGAAGAAAACCTGCAAGCTCTGGAAATTTATTGTCGAACTGTCAGATTGTTGAAATGTAGGAAGGGTTTTTTCCCCAGGATGACTAACTCCACTCCAGAGAGCTTCCTGAAGTTGATCAATAGTTAATAGAGGGAAGGGGTCATTTTCAGAAGGCGGTTTTAGGGACTCAGTTTGCGCACGCTTAATTAACCGGTTTAAATATAACATGGGTCAAATGACATGTTAATGCCAGATGATTATTAGCATTTAGTATTGTTTACTTTGTATTCGTGAGGTATTTGGGGCAGTGGGATTTATCTTGTATGCTGAATGTTTCAGTGGTTTAAATGGAGAAACAGACACAGGTAGCCAGTTTATTTTCACCTCTTTCTCCCATTTTTCCCCATGTTTGTTCATTCCTGAACCACCTTGATTCTGCGCTTTTCTTGTCTTTGATTCTTCCCCTAAACATCCCACAGTATGTTTCACACAACCTCAGAATCTCCTTGGAGCATTTCTTAATAAATTCTGTAGTGTCACTCACCTCTTATTCTAAGATAAATTTTCTTTTTTTCACCTCTTGAGATGCATGATAAGCTTGTTTGCCCTTCTGATCAATCACAAAGTTCTGGTTTAACCCTTTCAGTGGTTTCTTCGGTGGCTCATCACTCGGTGACTACGGAGTTCTGGTCTCTTGTTGATCTGTTAGTTGTTAGAGTTAGTGTGCTACTAGTTCAGTTTACTTTTCCCCTTTTTTCCTCCCAGACTTGCATTGAATTGCCATTAACTGCATATGCTTACATTGCAGATGTCCTTAAACCTTGGATCAGAATTTTTATATGTTCAGTTAGTTGCTAAAAAAGATCTTTCTTCTGCTACTCATAGGCTATATATACTCTTGAGGCTGACAACTTAATAGCTTATGGGGTTGTAGCTGTTTAAGAAGGTCACTATTTCAGAAGTAACGTTACATAGCATAGGTTAACTTTTTAATGGAAACTCTTACACAATAACTCACAATTTCAATTACACCAAGTGACCAGTGTAACAAGTGACTTACATACTATGTTACTTAATAGGATGAGCTGTTCTTGAATTTTTATTTGGGACAATTTAACTGATGAACTCAAGGACGCTTTTTGAATTGTGACTTTAATTATTATAACAAATGCATTTTAGTATGTTTTATCATAATAATTTCCTGTTCAAGTTGCTTCCTGTTAATCTTTAAATCCATTTTCAAGTAAATTTTGTTTCAGGTAATCTTAAAGCTTTAATATCAATACAATGATATTTAACACTTTATTTCATTTTATGCTGATGCATAATCAGCAAGTGTATGGTACTGACTTCTCTAGTGAGAAAGTAAGTTGAGTGCAACTCAGGACCTTTTCTGTTCCAAGCAGAGGCAGGTTCTTCCTATTGGGAAAGAAAGGTGGTGCTGGTATCGAGTATTTTGGAAGGATTTGTAAATGAAAGAAACAAGCTACTTTCTAGGTAGCACTTAGCAATTTTAAGCATTTACTCAGAACTGAAGAACTTCCTACACAGGTCTGTTTGGTCAGTGATATGTGCCTGTACTCACTGCTGCCTAATTACTTTTCATCCTCTGTCGCTGGAGTAGGTGCCAGACTGAAAGCTGGAAAGGGGGAAGGGAAAGAGCAGTGATTGGGACATTAGGAAATAGCAGAGACTAGAGATATTAAATTATGCTCTGATAATGAGTAATAATAATGTTCTGGATGACTGAGGGTCCCTCGTATGTCATTCTACATCCCCTGCCCTCTAGTGAAATGCAACAACAAATTTGAGTTTCTTTTTTTAAACTTTTAGGGATGTTCCTCCTTTTTCCTTCAAGCACGGCAAGCTGTGCAATGGGACTTTAAAGCTGTTGTTAGTCCTAATATCTGAAACATTCAATATTCAATATAAGCATTGAATATGGATGCCTTCCTGTGTAGCCTTATCTAGGTGTTCCTGCTCCAGCAGGGGGGTTGGACTGGATGATCTTGTGAGGTCCCTTCCAATCCCTAACATTCTGTGATTCTATGTGTGTTTGTAGTAGAATTTTAAAGCTTAAAAGATATAATAATCATGTTTATTCTCAATTTCTCAGAAGCAGTTTTGTTGTTGTTCTCGTCCTCTTTGTCTGTACAGGTCTCAAACAAAATTGGGAAAGGATCAGAACTAACATTTTATTGAAAATGTTGTTCTGTTTGTTTGTTTTTTCCCATTTAGGCTTCATTGACATGCCTGCTAATTTCCATATCAGTAAATGAACAGCTCTACTCTGAAAGAGGAGAGTATAAAAATCCATGAGAGAGACTGGAGTTGCTTGCAGGTCTTCAGAGTTTGCTGAAAATAAATAAATGACACAAAACACAATCTGTTGAATGGTATAGAGAAAAGCTTGTGTTCTGAGACAAATCTCTTCCGCTAGTGCAACCTTCTCTCCTGTACAGTGCTTGTACGAAATCGCTCTCCTTCTTTAGCGGGAAGAACTGTTAAATCTACGGGTGCTTAAACATCAAATACAAAGAATGCTCAATTTACTTTGGAATTGAGAGAAACTAATTCTCTAACATAAAGAGAGATTAAGAAACAATTGCTTTATCAGTTTAGTCTGTCTACATTTTCTTTGAAAGCCAAGACATAAGTGAATTGGTTTCACAGCATTTTCAGGATTTTTCAGTTGTCTGGGAAGGGAACTGTGAATACTTACTATAACAGAAGGTGGCAAAAGATCGATATCTATGCCAAAAAAAAAAAGGACTGTATCCATGGTGTATATTAAATACTATATTTTTGGTAATATTCACTGAAGTACAGAGCAGCTCCAAGAAAAGCAGTACTAAAACTGTTCAAAGGACAACCTGGATGTTGCATCTCCAGGATCATAGTTCAATTACAGAAGATAAAAACCTGTTTTGTATTGTGGACTTTGAGACAACATGATGAGCAGTTGAATTGTATAGGTTTTTTTACTCCATGTTTATACAAGTGTTGTACAAACTGAATTTTTTTATAAATTCCAAATAGCAGCTTAAAATTATGCTATTCGAGGTGTTGTCACATGAAAATAAAACCTCAGTTTCAGTTAAATGAGAATTTGGGGGTAAAATACCTGGCTAAGTAGAATAATATTTCTTTTTTTTTTTTTTTTCAAGAGAGGTATTATAAAGTCTGCTTTAAAAAAGCACCAAAAACCTGATCCTGAAATAAACTGCTACTTTCGTAACTTTGCCACACTTTTCCCGTTTTTCTAGATTTTGGATCTGGGCAGTTTTTTCATCAAATCTGTTAATTTGATGAATTTTCCTTTCTTTCATCTCCAGCTCCTCCTGGTCATCCCCATGTTTGTGTCTATCCCTTTAGTCCCCCTCAGTGGCCAACCCTAAAAACAGAACCACAAAACTTGAGTGAGAATTGCAGTTTATCTTAGTAATACTTTTTAAAACCAAATTTTAATGTTATTTTTCTTGGTTCCCATTAGAAATGTGGCTTTCCTATCCCTGAATTCCTAAAAAGGAGATGCTGGGAGGTAAAAGAAATGCCACAAGCTCTGGACCTGTATTCTAGCTGGCACTGTCTAGTTAATTTTGTGGTAAATTAAGTGCCTTGTCGCTATTGTGATCCTGTTTAAGACAGCTCACTTGAAATACATATAAACACCCATCTTAACTAAGGACCCCGCTTGTAATTAATTTAGCACAAGCTAAGTATAACAATTTTTCCTTCCTAAAATCGTATTCAAAGATTATTCAGCTGCCAAGTTCATTAGAAGTGATACTGTAGACCCTGGAGGCCAGGTGAGATCACAACCAGAGCAGCTGATTATGTTTTGATTTAAATTAATTTCTTTGTATAGCAAATGTGTCTAAAATACTAATCAGGCAGAACAATTTAAAAAGAATTGAGAACAAGATACTACCTAGCAAAGATAAGGTGGTGTTTCTTTTTCAAGCATTACATAATTAAAATGTGTAAATGATGCTGCCTTTCTAGGCTTATTGATATCAGAATGTATTGTTTTGATTTTTAAAGCTTTGTATTCCTGTTTTCTCATTAGGCTTTGTTAGATTCTACGCTTTCTTAATGCAATTCTAAGGGACAATAGGTATACTGATATATTTTTGTGAGCCTTTCGGAATAATGGTAGAAGTAAAGCTTGGCAGGAATCATGTGATGCCCTCAGTTTTGGTGTGTTTGCTTTTTTTTTGTTTGCTTGTTTGTTCGGTACGTTCTTGATTATAGAGTAATTACAGTAGGAACAGGGACACAAGTTGTGTAAAACATTCAGCTATGCTGATTTTAATTCTTTTCCTGCCAGTTTTCCTTCTCTAGAGTAGTTCAGGAAAGCTCCATATTTAGAGATCCCTGTAATATGCATTGGAATTGGATTTGGCCAGCAAAGATTGGGGTTTTTTTAATGACAGGTTTTGACTGTTTTAAGAAAACACTGCTTGTGATGCTATAGTGAGTTCCATCTGCCCCCCACCCCGCCTCCGCACTCAGAAATTTAGTGATTTTGATTACAGATTCACTTTAAAATAAATCGTGTGCATATGTCCTTCACAGTCTGCTTCCAATAGACTGGACTTTGAGGGTGACTATAAAGGCATGAAAGTACTTTATAAAACTTAACCCATAAAGTTTAAGACCTTCAATGTCTGTGGAAACCTTCCTTTCTTTGTGTTTGCGTGTCTTTTTAGTAACCATTGTGAACGTTAGCAAGTGAGCACTTTCAAGTATTGGGACATAGCAGTTAATAAATTGCCGTTCTTGAAGCGAATGAGTACTGGAAGCATTGACAGAGGGTATGCTATATTGGAACTTACTGCAATGTAATCGGAATGATCAAAATAATACTACAAAAAAAATTTCAGCCATGAGCATATGAGTTATAATACATACAATCCATACTTGCTGTAGAATTGCTTTATTTTTTTAATTTAAATATTAATCTAGAAGCTTGATTATTTGATTGCGCTGTACTTTGATACAACAGACTGAGAGTCTTTAAATTCACAGATGCTCTGAAGCTCAGAGCTTCATATAAGAACATGTGTACCTTTCTTTGAAGTGTTCAGTTTCTCATATAAATCTTCAATATTGCAATCACAGCTTTGTGTGAAGTTTCTAAAATGTAGCTGCACAGGAAGTGGTATAGTAATAAAGCAATATATTAATATGTGATGAAAAGCCACATTGAAAAAATGCAGCCAAATGTTCTGAATTGTGTCAGGTAGCTTATTTTGAAGTACAGAGGTCACCACTTGTAGCCAATTAAATTCAATCATATCTTGAATAGACATAGTCACTCTTACCTGAAGTTGATTATGGTATTTCAATAAAGATCTAAAATTAGATGAGATTCAACACACTGCAGAGAATCATTCCTCATCAGTCTAGATGCAATAATGATCTTTCATTTAGTAATCCACACTTAAATTGACGACTTTCACAGCATTCTTATGTGATAACTGCAGCACTTACATGAGCTGTTGTGAACAGAAGATTGTGCTGGAGAAAAGGTTGACGGTTCTATAAATTGAGGTGAGAGAGAGATTATAAAGAAAATCCACAAATGAAATGGGGAATGTTAACTTCCCAGAGGGTTTCAACCAAAAAAGTTCTAGGTCAGAAGAAAATTAGGCATCGTATCACCCTTGGCAGGGAAAGGAGATGGGATCATTAAGACAACTGTCTTTTTTTTCTGATTCTAGTGTGTATATGTCCTAGGACATACAGATCCACTTAAAATCCATTTTTGGAAAGCTCATTAAAGAGAAAAAGAAAACTTATAACAACAGGGGACAGAACAGTTAACAACCATATCTACAAAGTAGAAAACAATAAACTATCAAAGTGCTGTATGCATTTCCATAAGTCAGTAGTGTATTTATGGCCAGCAGATCAGAAATGATCTGCAAATAATCATGTTGATCTGTTATATTATGTTCAGTTTTGAAAGGGATGCCATGTTTTCTTGAGGAATGCTATTCCATGGACTAGCATAAAGACTAAGTTTGGGTCCCTAGAAATTGATTGAAACTGAAGAGGGAGGTCAATGTGTCCAACAGAGCTGACCAGCCCGCTGCTTCAAGTGTCTCTGTCCCACCAAATGACTTCCTGGCTGTAGCCACTGCCTGAGATTCAGTTTTGGATGGGAATATGTTGGTGGTTCTATGCTAAAATTTGAGGAGGATTTATATGGATTCTTTTGACTATATATGGATGTTTTCTTTGGGGTTGTTTAAATGCCAAAATTACTTTGACTTTGGAACTAATATGTTACTGAGATAAATTTTGTTAGAGTTGATACTTGTAAAATGATTGGTGAAATTGTAATGAAGATGCAAAAACTGTTTCTACTGTGATCACATTATAATAGAAATAAATGGAATGGGAGCAGCGTTTTTCTTTTAAGTTCTGTTTGGGCTGATGCAGTTACAGGACAAGTCTGAAGAACTGAAATAGTGTATCATGTTAAATATGTCATAATTTCACTAGATTTGCTTGGCTATTTTTTTTTCTGTGTGTTTGTTTTGGGCAGTTCCTGGTAAAAGGGTAGCTTTACAGAATTCTCTGTAGTTTGCCATGAGAACTGCAATCAAACATCAGTTTGTTCTGGTTCCTCCCTCTATCTCCTCTTTGATAAGAAGGCTCTTTACCCAATATTCTTATATCTCTATATTACAATCCCTTGTAATCTCTTGAAAAATGGTGTAAAGTTATTTATAAACAAAAGAAGTTTGTTGCCATAGAGGTGACTCTTATTAGTTTAGATACTTGACACAAAAGTTTTTCCAAGTTATTCTTCTATTATTACATTAATGAGTTTAGTTGGGAGTGAGGGAAGTGTATAAGTAATACTCTCCATATACTGACCTTTTGCAAGCAGGTGGAGGCAGCGCTAAACTCCCTCTGGCTTTCCCTCCCCTCCCTTCTCCCCCACTTCTCCCCTGAAGGGGGGAAAAAAAAAAAGAGAAAAAACATTTCAGTTGAATTCCCTAGATACTTTCTATGTTCAAAGAACTGGTGAATCTGAGTAAGCAGTCAGCCATACACCAGAGAAGAACAAAACAATCCCAAAAGATTTCCATTTCTTTTTCTCTCCCTGTCTGGTGGTTTCACACACAGACAGATCACACAGAATGTCAGGGATTAGAAGAGACCTCAAAAGATAATCTAGTCCAATCCCCCTGCCGGAGCAGGAACACCTAGATGAGATTGCAAGGGAAGGTGTCCAGGCGGGTTTTGAATGTCCTTCCAGAGAAGGAGACTCCACAACCTCCCTGGGCAGCCTGTTTTAAAGTGTTAGAACACTGTTCTTCAGTGTTCTGTTACCCTCACTGAGAAGAAGTTTTTTCTCATATTTAAGTGGAACCTCTCATGTTCCAGTTTGCACCCATTACCCCTTGTCTTACCATTGGTTGTCACCGAGAAAGGCCTGGCTCCATCCTCATGACACTCACTCTTTCTATATTTATAAACATTAATAAAGTCACCCCTCAGTCTTCTCTTCTCTTTGAGTGTTTATTGCTCCAGATTTTTAGGCTTTTTTTCACTGCCCTTTAATCTGAAATTCTATATTTCTCTTCCTACGAAGTGGAAATAAGTATTTAAATCAAAGCCTAAGTAGTAGTTTGGGGGCTTATGACCACTGTGGGATCAATGCTTAACCCCAAAGATTATTTATGAAGTGAATGCTTTTTGGAGAAGAAAAGAAGTCAAGTATGAAATACTAAAATTTACATTATCAATGTTTTCAGACTTTCTTTGCCATCACCTTCTTGGATAAGGGCATTGGAAAAGATGAAAGTCTACTTTGACTATGTTATAAGAAATTCCAAGGTAATTATTTTGTCATTGGGTTAACTGGGGAGGAAATTGGAGTCTATCAGGAAATGGATGAATGGAAACAACTTCAAGCTGGATGTTCTTCCTAGTGCCTATCCAACATTGGTTAACAAAGCCTAATGACTTACAGAAAATAGTATAAAATAACATTCTTATAAACTAAATGTGTACTGGGAAGGATGAGTTGCCCTTAGCACAGCACCATCATCATCCAAATTTGGAAAACCAAATAAAAGATTTGATTAGAAAGGATGTCTTCACCAAATGCAACTACTATGAGCAACTTGTTTGCCTGTAATGCTAAACTGTCAATATATGCAAGGGCAGACTTGTTTGAAAATATTTCAGACAATCTTAGCTTTAGTTTTCTTTGTATTTTATCCTGGCCTAGAAAACAAAATTTGTTTTTCACAAAGTTATAAAGTTTGTACTTCGGACTTAAATTTTACTCAGAAGTTGCTATCATTCTGTTACCTCTTAAGCCAGGATCAGTAACTGGCACTGAAATATGGTCTGAAATAGGAGATACTTATACTAGGAACAGTTGCTTTCATTTTAGGAAGAGCCTTACTGTTAAAAATAAATACATACTTCCAGTGTATTAATAACACTGATAGATTAATATGTCCAAAAAGACATTGGTAACAAGTGGTGTCCCTTAGGGGTCTGTACTAAGACTGGTAGTATTTGATATCTTCATCAGTGACATAGACAGTGGAATTGAGTGCACCCTCAGCAAGTTTGCAGATGACACCAAGCTGAGTGGTGCAGTTGACATGGTGGTGGGATGAGATGCCATCCAGAGGGACTTCAACAGGCTGAGAGAGTGGGCTCATGTGAACTTCATGATGTTCAACAAGGCCAAGTGCAATGTCCTGCACTTGGGTCAGGGCAACCCCTGGTGTCAAAATACAGGCTGGGGGATGAAGGGGTTGAGAGCAGCTCTGCTGAAAAGGACTTGAAGGTACTGGTGGATGAAAACCTGGACATGAGCTGACAATGTGCACTCACAGCCGAGAGGGCAAATGGTATTCTGGGCTGCATCAGAACGAGCGTGGCCAGCAAGTCAAGGGAGGTGATTCTGCCCCTCTACTCTGCTCTGGTGAGACCCCAGCTGGAGTTCTGCATCCAGCTCTGGAGCCCTCAGTACAGGAAAGACATGGACCTGTTGGAGAGAGACCAGAGGAGGCCACCAAGATGATCGGAGGGTTGGAACAGCTCTGCTGTGAGGACAGGCTGAGAGAGTTGGGGTTGTCCAGCCTGGAGAAGAGAAGGCTCCAGGGAGACCTTATAGCAGGCTCCGAGTACCTGAAGGAGGCCCATAAGAAAGATGGGGACAGACATTTTGCCAAAGCATGTAGTAACAGCACAAGGGGCAGTGGTTTTAAACTGAAATGGGAGATTTAGATTGAATGTAAGGAAGCAACTTGTTATGAAAGGAGTGATGAGACACTGAACGGGCTGCCTAGAGGAGTTGTGGATGCCCCATCCCTGGAAGTGTTCAAAATCAGGTTGGATGGGGCATTGAGCAACCTGGTTTAGTGGAAGGTGTCTCTGCCCATGGCGATGGGTTGGACTAGATGACTTTTAAGGTCCCTTCCAACCAAAACCCTTCCATGGTTCTGTGGTTGATATACAAGTTCTAGTCCACTAATCAGACATCTTTTAGCAATATAAGTTGACTTCAAAGCTATCAAAGATGCTGTGAGTTGACTTGAAAATGTAAATAAAGTACTCAAAGCCTTTTGGGGTGTGGAGGGCTGTTTTGTTTCTAAACAGTTTTTCAAATTAGCTGTAGACAGTGGTATATGCTTTTTGTAGTTTATATTAATATATGGACATTGTTTATTTTAACTCTGAATGTTTTCAAGATACTATCTGAGGTTACCATTGTCACAATTTAGTTTCAGCGGATTAGCAGGAGTACAACTGAATACATTTTGGCACAGCATCTCTCTGGTGGAATTTACAAATTTGGTGGTTTTAGAAAGACAGTGGGTGTGTTAAAACATGTTCAGATCGCAAAAGGTTATAAATATGTGCTTAATTTCTTAAAAATAGAATCATAGATAAAAGAAAGTATAGCTGTGAGTCAATAAAAAAATTACACTGTAGCTATTTTTGCCAGACTGTTCAGATAGTAATCTTGCTATTCTTTACACTTAACAGTTACTGTAACAGTCTATTATAAACATGCTTATTATTCTTGTATTATTCTTTAAGAAGTACAAATTATATAGCTGAAGTGATAGTATCCAGCAAGAAATTAAGATAAAAGCTGTCTTTGAATATAAACCTGATTTTCAGTTTTCTTACATGAAAACGTATTTATGAAGCACACAGAAAGCAGTGTGTTTGCAGGTTCTCAGTTCTATTAGCACAGTGTAAGATGAGCCAATATCTTTAATTACATTCCTGAAGAATGTAAAAGTGAATTTAAAAGTGCAGCAAATTGAGAAATACTACTGTGCTGTGCTTAAGTAAGGATTCCTGTTTAATATGAATCCTGTAGTTCAGCTATTCTGTGCTGTTTTGTGCAAATGCAACAGCTTTGTGTTTTGTGCTTACTGAAAGATAATAGGGACCAATGCATGCATAAATCGGTTTTGCCAGATGGCTGCTTACTTCTGCAGTCAATTCTTGAATCTTTTGCTAGGAATGATAGAAGACAATCTTCAGGCTCTCTGAGATCTTCTACTGGAAATGTCCTTTTTCTGTGAAGGTGGCAATTTGTTGTATGATCTTTTCTGCCCTTCGTGCTGAAGTCTGACACATAACTGAGCAGTCTTGTCCTGTGAGGCTGAAAAGAACATTCTGGACTGTTTATGCTTGGGACAAAATCTGAAAGTGTGAGAGGAAGTAATCTAAGTAATCTAATCTGCCATTGGCTAGTATTAGTATAAAGAGTGAAATTTCCTTACCTTCTGCTTCCCCAGGAAACGAAATCAGTAAATTACCATTCAGGATATGAAGTCAATATCTTGGAAGCTTCCTGTTGTGTCTGTATTGGATGATGACTGATAATTAATGCTTCTACCCATCTTAAAGTTTTCTCTTCCTTTTACAGATTTGGCATCGCTAGCAACTATTTGGTTGGGAGGAAGGGAAGGAAAGACTTTTGGTCGATAAAATATAGACAGGCAACTGAGATTTCAGGGGTCCAGTATGCAAGTCTCTGAGAGACTAAAGTAAAAAAAAAAAATATATTGAAAAATATCTGCTTCTAAGTAGAAATTCTAGGATGGTAAAATGCACGACTCACCCCCTTTTCAGGCTTCTGTATGTGATAATAACTATTCCTTATGAGGTTGGTTTTGCTATGTTAAAAAAAAAAGGTATCTGACACAGTTTGTTGCTTGAGGATTGATGTTTTGATTTTGGATTTTCAAGGTAATTACTTATTTAAAAAAAATAATATGTAATGGCATATGGACACTGAATGGTAGATAGATAAGGTTTTGTTAGTGTGTTCCAGGTGTAAATGAACTTGAGTCTCTTTGTTAGCGACCATAGAAACTACGTTTCACTGTCATCTGGAAGGTACAGGCATGATAGTAACACTTTACGTATAATTTGGTTTTAGACTGGTATTCTTACACTTTATGTTAACCACCAGCACAGAGAAGGGTTAGTGCTTTGTCAGCTGTAGCTTTGGTTTCTGCGTGTTTGAGGGAGGCAGGGTGCTCAGAATGCTGCCTTGGCTTGGGCGGAGGTCCCAGCAGCGTTTCTCAGCTGTGGCTGAACTGCGTGGTTGCAGCGGACAACCGTGTTTCTGTTTGGTTCTGCAGGCAGAAGCCTGGGAGCAGTTGGTCAGGTGGGAAGCTCCGAGGGAAAGGCAGTGAACTAGGCCGTCTTCAGTGGCCCTTTGAAGTCGCTCGTGTGAGCCTCAACTTCGGAACTGGTGTTTTTCAAGTAATGTATTAGGTTTATAGAAAACACTGTTTCAGGCATTTCGTAAGATGTTTTTGAGGAAGTAGAGATTAAAGATGTTAACAGTTTGCCAGGTATTTAATGTTTTGTCACTGCTAATGGAATGTATTAAGTGTATAATTTTGGTTTGTTATATAGGGAATACAGAAAATAGAGGATAATTGTTTTCTATTCTTATACCTATGTATAATAGCGTACTATTTCAGGGGAGGAAAAACACCTCACAACAAAATAGTTCAATATCTCTTGAAGCTTTATTCTTTACCAGACCCCTTTTTAAGTCTGGTGCTTTTTCCTGGAGAAAGTTCAGGATAATGGTCTAAGACCATGAGTCACTTGATATATGGTAGTTTGTTAGCTATTTCTACACTACATTTAGTCTTAATCTGATAGCAAAGCCAGTGTTGAACAGTAAACTACACTGAAATGTTTGAGATCTTAGTTCAATTACGGAAGTCATGAATTCCGTTAAATTGTATGCAAAATCCTGATGATACATTTTTAAAAAGTTGTCACTTAGTTCATGATGATACAGAACAACAATTTTTGTTTGTTAATTTGCAGGGTTGATTATGTCACTAAACAAACTTAGTATTTACTAAGTTTATTTTGAGAAAAGAATTTTAAATATTCTCAAAGATTTTTATTTTATTAGTCTATAATTTAGTTGGGTAGAACATTAGTGGTATGGGTGCTAATATAGCTAATTCAGCAAATCGTAGCTGAAATCCGTGTAGGCTTTATCAGCATTTTAAAGGGGTTTGGACTTTTATTTTTGAGACATCCTCTGTTTAAAAATGTGTGTCTTGGAGGCTCTTTTAAAACTGCAGGTAATTGTCTTCAGTACTTATATTTTTTTTTTTCTATTTGCTTAAGGAAGCCCTCTGAGCATAAAGCATCAAGAATATTAAATTTCATTACAATAAGTACATATCTACTTTGACTCCAAAGCTGTTCTTATATTCACATTTTGCAGGATATAACCTTTACTGAGTAATACTTGAGTTATTGCTTTCGTTTTTATGGCAAGTAACTGAATGCTTTGTTTTATACTATTTAGTTTACTCTTATCAGATGTAGGTAGGACTAGCCTGAAAAATTTAAGTCTAGGGCACTGTATTGCTTACTAGGTACAATAAACCTATGTATAGTCCATAGGAGAACATTTGTCTCGTTGTGCAAATGGCATTTCAGTAAAGTCATGTGCATATATTCATAAAGACATTTAATTCATTGGCAAAATGTTATCGTTAACAAAGAATTAACCTGGTAAATTAAAATGGTGGGTATTTCCAAGACATTGATCAAGCTTCTAAGCACTTGAAAATTGGGAAATTCAGAGGAGAAAGCAACTTCCTTACCCATGCATCAGGATCTTGCTTTTTGCTGGGTCGAGCCCAGATCTGATACTTGCCAAAGAAAACTTGCCTTTTTGTGTGCATAGTTTCTTACCTGATTGCAGATAGCTGTAACTTGGTGTGTGCATGGTACAGAGTGTGTGCGGTTGGCGCAGCTTTTCTGATATCGAATTAGCTGGGCAGATGCTCAGTGCTCAGCTGCCAGGGACAGGCAGCCATGTGTGCTTGGGGTCAGCATAGTGACTTTGGGAGAATCTGCAAGAAGGAGAAATAGTTACATTCATTTATTTTTAATTTTTTTTTTTCTTCCCCTAAACAAAATGTTATTCTGTCTTTCACAGTTTAACACATGTTCAGTCACCCTAATTTAACTGTGCATCGTATCATCTCTGCCAATAGCTCTTGAAGTAGCTTTACAGTGCTGCTTTGTGTCAACAGATGAAGTAGAATTTTGAGGAAAAAACATAAATATTTTTCTGGGGACTTCAGAACACCTGCTTGTATTTGAGTAAGGGATGTGCCTATTTCTAAAAAATAATTTTCCCTAAGTAATTACTGCATATGAATCAAGTCTAATAAATGGATATTGCTATTATATTGTTTACAGCATATATGAATGAAAGTGCTTTCTCCCTGCATAACTGAACATATAGGGATGAAGATTAATGCTTCCAGAGGGAATATTGTCTGGTATGGCACTCTAGAATTCTGATTTTAACTAAAATGGAAAATCCTCTGCATCCTCTAAGCTGCTGTTCTTGTTTATGCTTAAAAAGTGAAAAGCTATATTTAAATATTTTTAAACTATAATTAAAGCAGGGAAACTGTTTTGGTTATTGTATTTAGTATTTTATATTGATTCACTTTTGATTCTCAGAATATGAAGTTACAGTCTGGTTACTGGATGTCACAAAATACATGGTATGTTAATCAGTGTTCTGCTTATTAGAATTTTAAATACGTAAGTATATATATGTATTTGTCGGTGACTTCTGCTGAATTGGAGTTTTGCCTATGAAAAGGGCAGTATACAAGTAATTGTGCAATTGTATGCAATTAATTTACCAGTATTAACTTTTAAGTTGCCTGATAGAAACTGGCATGATTTAGTTTGTGAGAGGACTTCAGATCCTCACTGAACAAATGTTTTCAAATTTAAAAATAATCCTTCTTTCACTTCTCTTGGCTTTTCATAATACTACTTAAATATTTGAGGACCATTTTCCTGAAAGATGGCCTTGAAATTCTGAAATACTTTGGACCTTTTCCATTTTAATTGAGGGAACAGGATGTTAACAGTTAAGCAAAGATATCTTCTGGAGCAAGTATTGATAGAAGTATCCATCATTTTTAACTGTTGCAGGAACTTCTAGTCTTTCAGTGATTCATTTGATATAGTCTTGTAGTGCTGTAATATCAGTGACTTTCTAATTATGATGGCATAAATAAATCCTCAATTTCTGTGGCTAAAAATAAAGCCATCTTTTGGATTTAGATGTGCTCGAGTTATAGGCTTGCTATTTGTTTGTTCTTACAATTGCAAGATTCCAGTTTTTATCTACCACAGATTTCTAGAGAATGGAGGTGCTCAACCACTTTTTATTCCTTACTGTTCATGCCAGTGAGGCAAAACCTTGGAGTACCTTGTTCTTCAATTTAAACCAGGTTTTTTTGGAGTTCTTATTTCACTAGTCACCTTTATTTTTAGCATTTTTACATCTCACGCAGTCCAACTTAATGGTACAATGTCCTGCAAAAATAGAGAAAGCGATATTTTCCTAGCAGCCCTTTTCAGAGATTTGTATCATTCTGTAAAAATGTTGTGGTGAAAGCTCCTTCATTCCTACAGCCATCAGTCTTTCATCTTAGTTTGAGATGATTCTTTCTGTGAGTGAGACATTTGGTATCTGAGAGGCTTGAAAACTCTTGTGTTAAAGATGGCTTAATAACATCCTGGAATACAGAAAGACGGATTCTTGACTTCCTTAAAAACATGACTGACTTACCTACATCTGGAATGTTTGTATCTACGTATTACCCTAATCTCAAGCTGTTTGGAAACATCATTCTTCTGAATATCAACTGAGTAATGGCAATTGCTCTGTTTGGGAAAGCTGCTGAAGTAGTTCATCAGAAGCTCAGCTCCTACTGGGAAAACTGGTACGAGTGACCATTACTAACTTTAAGCACCATTTTTGTTTAAAAGCAAAGCAAAAAGCCTTGACCTTTTGCATTGCTGTGCAGAGGGACCTGTACTTCCCAGTGGAAATTGCTGTCTGGTTTAGTGATGTCAATCACTACATGTCTGAAGGTTTCATAGACATTGATCTGAAGAAGTGCTGGGTTTCGCTGCCACCACTGCTCTTCACACAGCAGGTAGACTTAATGTTTGGATTGCTCGAATACCTGACCAGAAACAGACTGAGAGGCTCTGTTAATAGGTCACATCCACTTAGTGTGACATTTTATCACCTTACTGTGACAAGATAAATTAGGAATGGCATATTTTCCTGTAGGTCTCTGCCTTAGGTCCCCGAGGACTGGTCAGCTTTTTTAATTGTCTTTTTGAGTAGCAGAATATTCCTGAGGGCCACGGTATTTGCTGTGAGAATACAGGAAAGTTTTATACTATTTTTTTTCACAATTGTAAGGTCATAGTGAAACCATATCCTAACTTCTGATCCAGTGTTTTAGGCTTCCATAATAAGGACTGCATCCCCTTCTGGTCTCAGGGTAGACTGTATCTCAGACCAGTTTACTCTTTATTGGCTTGCTGTGTGCTGATACAGACATGTTCTTCTTTGAGATTCAGTAAAAGAATTATTATCTAGAACAGACACTAATGGGTTAATGTTTGGTAAGTCAAGTAATCTAGCACTGCACTAGTGAGTGCTAGAGGGATGTTGTCCTTGTACCTCCTGAGGAAAAATGCTTTCAAATGCCAACCCTATAGTACTCAACTTTGCTTGTCTTCTCCGATTTCAGATGTGCAGCATTATTATTTCGTTATTCATTTACTTGCTTATAGTTCAGATTCTTTCATGTGTTCTTAATCTAAGTCTTTCTTCCCTTGCTGATGTTACAATACTGTTTACTCATGCATGAACCTCGGCAAACAAATAATTAAAAAAAAAATTATTGCATGGTAATTATCGTTTGTTTTAACCTTTCATGTGCTTGCAGTGATCTATGTGTGGTGTTCATCAGTTGTGGGTCCTCTCTGTTCCATGGTTGGGTCCCAGGAGTTTGCAATGTCAGTCAAGATTTCTGAAGTGTGAGGACTTTGCATTAGCTGGAAGGAGAGCTGGCTGTGAAGTTTTCAGACTAAGCTATCCAATTGGAGATTAAAACTTTTAAAATTTTTTGGGTATCATACTGGACCTTAAGGAAAGATAAAACTGAAAGCTGTAATGCACTGTTACTTCCATTATTTAATGCTTTTTCATTTGAAATGTCATTTAAAAGATAAAGCCATTTTGCAGAGCAAAGATCAAAGGATACAAGTCTTCTGTTTGGCACTGTCAAAATCGTTGCTGTATCTCAGTATATAAATTGTCTGCTTTCACTAGTATGAATTCTATGCAGGTAGCAGAGCAAACATAATCTAATCAAGTGAAACAGAAAGGTCATGGTATGGATCCATTTCTCTTTTAAACAAACAAAACCTCTCAATGCAGAGAACAGAGGTAAAGTGATAAGCAATTGATTGTAAGCTGTAAGTGGGAAGAAGACAGTGGAGTAGTAATTAAGATATATGATAAATTTGAGAAAAAAGCTTAGAGAACTAGATCTGAAGCTAATATTTATTTTAAATTCAGAGGCTTCAGGGTAAGTATAAAGTGTCTCTATCATTGATATGGCTGAAAAAAAATGTAGATAAATCTTTAATCATTCAAGCTCCCTGTTAAAGAAGACCAACGAGGCCAAGAGTTGTGTCCTGCACTTGGGTTGGGGAGTGCTACAGGCTCAGGGAAGGATGGCTGGAAAACTGCCTGGCAGAGAGGGATCTGGCGGTGTTGATTCACAGCCGGCTGAATACGAGCCAGCAGTGTGCCCAGGTGGCCAAGAAGGCCAACAGCATCCTGGCCTGTATCAGAAATAGTGTGGCCAGCAGGACCAGGGAAGTGATTATACCACTGTACTTGGCACTGGTGAGGCCTCACCTTGAATCCTGTGTTCAGTTTTGGGCCCCTTGTCATAAGAAGGACATTGAGGTGCTGGAGAGAGTGCAGAGGAGGTGACAAAGCTGGTGAGGGGTCGGGAGCACAAGTCTGATGAGGAGCAGCTGAGGGAACTGGGGCTGTTCAGCCTGGAGAAAAGGAGGCTGAGGGAACCTGTCTACAACTTCCTGAAAGGAGGTTGTAGCATGGAGGGTGTTGGTCTCTTCTCCCAAGTAGCAAGTGATAGGACAAGAGGAAATGGCCTCAGGTTGCACCAGGGGAGGTTCAGATTGGATATAAGGAAAAAATTCTTCATGGAAAGGGTTGTCAGGCATTGGAACAGGCTGCCCAGGGAAGTCATGGAGTCATCATCCCTGGAGGTGTTTAAAAGATGAGTAGATGAAGTTCCTGGGGACATAGTTTAGTGTTAGTTTTAGGTTAATGGTTGGACTCAATGATCTTGAGGGTCTCTTCCAACTGAAATGATTCTATGATTCTGTAAGTCTTGAGCCAGCTGCAGTAGGAGACTTAGAGAATTGGAAACTCTGCCCATGAGCTTGCCCAAGAAAGTGCAGTTACAATCCATGCAGTACGGATAATATCTTCCCAAGCTGTGTGTAAGTAAAGGTCCACTGCTATTGAAAGTATTAATTTCAAGCCTCATCTGTGTACAACATTGTGATGGACAAGTAGTAGAAACCTAACAACTTGTGCATCTAACCTGTAAGTTTTCTCTAGGCCCTCAGATCACCTTCACAGTACATCAGCATGAACTGCTTGGCCAAAGGGATTGTGACCATGTTGATTGTCTTCTGCACTGGTTGCCTATGGTGGGGATGTTAAAAAATCAATTTCACCATATTTATTTATTTTAATGGTATCCAAAATATTGTGGGTCTGTGAAGAATAGTTTGAGAATACTGCAAGAAGTTTGCAGCCATTCTGAAAACTTTTACCAGCTAAATCCTCCCGACTCTGGTAGCTGAAGCACAGAGAGAGGGCTCTGTCGTCAGGACTTTTATCAGTGTTTTTTTGTTTATTTTAGAGTGTTGAAAATTCAGTGCATGTTAAACTGAAAGCTTTAGTCTTTTGAACTTCTTACCTATTGCTATCTGTGCCACCACTATCAATTAGTACTATTTATTTTCAGAATAAACCTTTTCCTTAGAAGTTATTTTATATCTGAATATTAACTTTGAAATGTAAGTTTAATATTGCTGACATTCTTGTTGACATTGGCTTGTTTCTTTTCTGGCTGTGTAGGACACACACAGCCATGCACTCCCAGAAATCCTAAGTCTGGAAAAAGTAGCACTCTACATCCATGCCTCTGTGGTTGTTACTGTGAGAAAAGAAGTTAACTCTGCTTTTCAGTCTCTTCTTGGGATTGATACAGGGGAGGTGACAAGTTGCTGCTAATCCCTTCTGTCACAGATTATCATAGACCCCAGAAGGATAGCTCTTTTTTTCTTTGTCATCTGCACAGTTCATTTTAGAGGCATGATGCAGTTTGGATTGCCAAGCAAAAGCTCTTTTGGTCTGTTAACAGCTGTATCGCGTTCTGATGACTGATAGGGAGATATGTATGTTCCCACAGAATGGCATTTGGTATAATGAGGAGTGCAGGTATCGAGAGCAGCCCAGCAGTGTCAGTCAGGCAGTCAGGTTTGTCCCTTGGCTAAAAGGTGGGCACTTGCTGCACTGCTTCGATTTCTCAGCACCTTATGACTGGAAATGGCGTGAGGTCTTGGCAATGATGTTACCTAGAGGACAGCAGGGATTTACTTCTACATGTAAATGAAAGAGGTTAAAATATGAAGAGTTTACTCTTTTTGTTGCTGTTTTCCAAATATGAGAAGATTGGTTACCCTTTTGTATCACTCTGATTGAACAAAATGCACCTAAATAACAGGCAAACTGGTGTAAAAAAAACAGTTAAAAAGAACACCTCTCTATTAAATCTGGATGCTTAGTTCATAAGATAACTTGTACCAGATAAACAGAAAAGTTAGCATTATCAGACTGAGTGCCAGTTTCTTTATGTTTTGCAGTCCCTTGGTGGGATTTAAGCCAGTCAGCTATTGAAATGTTTGGGGATAATTTGAAAAATTATATTTTAGCAATTCATTGCTACAATGTGTTAAGTTAGTTAAGCACTAAGAATTGAAAACAGGTAAATCATCATAGAAGTCTAGATTCTTATAAGGTCAGCGGTTCCACCTGTTTCCTGTAATACATAATAAATGCAATTCCTGGATGTCAACATTAATATGGTTCAAGAATTGCAGCTTCAAACTGTTATAGGTACAGCCCATGTTACTTTTTTGTCCGTAGTGGCAAAATTAACTGTTTTAAATGCATTACTTGCTTGCATCTAAATATTTAATGTTCATTATGGACTGGAATTTAGAATTCTTATGGTGAATCATTATTTTGCTTTTTTATTAGTACAGGAGGAAAAAAGTAAATAATGTGTGACTTGTAAGCAATTTCACAGGTTTTCTGCTGACCTAGTATAGGAAAGGTGTTAAATTTCTCATTGCCTTGTGAAACCAGGTCATCTAGGTAGATATGCTCATTTTACTTTTTCAAATGAGAAATTGTCTTTTAATGTGTGAACTATTGGCCCCAAGGGGGAGGAAAAAAAGCAGCAGGACTTCTCTGCAAGGACCTTTTTTGTTTTGAATGATGTCTCAGTGAATTCTGAATTAAATTTCTTGCAGTGTAATTCATTCTGTTTCTTAATGATAATACAGCATATATTTTCCTCTCTTAGATCATACATGCAATGAAAGAACTTTCTCAATTTTGTGTTATGCAAAAATTTGAGAGACTGTTAGGATATAATTTAAGATATGGCTTTTGCCCAAAAGAAATTACATTTTTAATGAATGCTATCCTGTTTCCATATCTGTCTATAAAATTACGACAATGTACTTCTTTTAGAAATGTTCCTGAGTTATTGCTTATATGGTGGATATATTTCAATTATGCTGATTTTTGCTGCTACTGGCATTCTGCAAAATTATTTGTTACTTCTGTCAACTTCTATTTCTACTGCTGCAGCTTCCATAAATAAATGGACTTGGATGAAATCATGAACCTCTGTATGGTTTGTGTGATTTGTATGTTTCAAAAATACTGTTTGTCTGGCTCGTGTTTTGGAGCTGTGTAGTTATCTCTCTAAAAGTCAATATGCTTGCTAGTATTTGACATCCTTCCTAGAAATAATCCTAAAACTTTTTTTTTTCCCCAGTTTAGCCTAGAATCGGACTTAATATGTTTGTTATTTATTTATTTACAATCTTCTCTCCCATGCACAATCAGATGGTTGGAAAACATCTGCTGCTCCTACTCAGGTTTTTGATCTCATACATTTGCTAACTGATATTTTGGTTCAACAAATTCATCTTGTTCGTTTTTATCTGTAGTTGCTTTTTCGTGTAAAAGTCATTACAGTTTATTTTCATACTGGTTCTCCATCTTTTTCCAAAGATCAATCTTCATTGCTAACCATGGTGGAAAAAATTACATTTGTTATCTATTTTGGGACTTCTGTATGTGTTTTACAAATGTACAAATCCTCTTCAGCATCTTAAGAGGTTCAAGGTTATAAAGTCAAGCAGTCTGTAATGAGGAGAAATAACTTTCAAGTCTGACTGGTGCTTGTAGCAATTAATCTACTCTTTGTACATGCATTATCTTAATTCTGTGTGAGATAGTATTTTTATTGCAATATAGCTACTGCTTTGACTTTGCTCACAGTGTTTGGCTTGCAGCAAATAGCTTTCCTCAAATTTGATGCTGGGTCAGAAAAAGATAAGACCAAGCATTTGCACAAAGCTGTGTTTTCATGACCAGCTTGCCAGTTCGTAGGGCTTTTGATACATTTCTATTCCTCTCAATATCAGAGCATTCTCTCTGTCATTCATTCATTGCAAATCATTTCACCTGAGAAATAACAAATATATAAAAGGTTCTGTAGACAAGCTCCTGAGATCTTCCTAGTAAAGTGTTATCTTGTGAATTGGTTTATTTGGGGTGAGGCAGGAGAACACAAGGATAGAGTAAAAGGTCTTGTCATGTAATGCATGCCCAAAAAAGGTATTGAACTGATTTGCATTTCCTGAATTTGGAATTTTTCATCTGGTAGTATTTCTGCCTTTATATGTACAAGTGTATATCTGTGTGCAGTACATGCAAGGAAAAGGAGAAATATTGTAATCCTATTGAAGTAAATAAGAATTGGCGATTCAGTGAGACCAGGCTTTTACCAGCTTTATAGTGTGTCCACAGCCTTCTCATCTGTTTGTGTAATACCATTAACTCCAGACTTTAAGCACCCTTCCTATGAGGATGTTCTTGGAGGAAGGAAGGTGGAGACATTTGTCTTGTCAAAACAGAGTTTATTCCTTTGGTCATAATTGCCTCTGGCATCTGTTAAATAAAGTGAAATGTAGAAAGGGTCTCCTCTACTGCCTTATGGCAACTACGTGCACAGGTAAATTGTAGCAGTGATGCTGGCTGATGTGCTTTGTGCCAGGCATCCCCTTTCCACCTCGCCCACCAGAAGGAGGGTGGTGAGACCCAGCATGCTGCTCCCTAGCTTGCACTCTTCACGGAACAGACACTTGGTAGTACCTGAGGCCGTAGTTGTGCTACCTTGGGAAACTGCTTAGAGAGAAATCGTAACAATGACAAGTGTTGAAGACGTAGGCAGAAAAAAGCTTCGCTACCTCATTTGTTTGACTGGTTGAGATGAGTGAGCTCTTTGGAGCCACAGCTTGCAGGGGATGCACCTGAGGCAGCCCAAGCCGAGGGTGGCACTGAGGGCAGGGGCACGGACAGCGAAGAGTGGAAACAAGATATATAGGGGTCTTTTGAAGCTGCTGGGATCAGTGTCCTGGGAGAGGAGGTGATGAATAGTAGGAATGCTGTTCCTGAAACTTTGTTGTTTGATTCAAATTTTGTTCAGAAATACCTCTCTGTACTCAACTCACTTTGGAACCTCTTCTATATTTTTGACTTCATGTCTGTGCTTTCTTTGTGTGTGTGTTATACCCCATTCCTGTTGATCTAAATTTCAAAAAATATCTCCTCAACTTCCATAACTTGATTTACTCTTTAAATGTCTAAACTTGCAACACAGTAGGTAATTTGGTAATCTACTGGTGACGTGTGATTTGTAAATAATTCCAGGGAAGGGGGATTAACAGCTTTTCAACTTTCATGATGCCTAGAAATTGCTGTAAATCCACAAAATCTTTTGGACAAAAACTTACCTATTATATTTTTCTTTCTGTTTCTGTAAGATCTTTTTCCACAGAGTATAACCATCTTTAGAGAGGCAAAGGCCAAGTACAATGGCAAGGATGGGCATTAAAATGTAGTATACTTGTTCAAACACTAACCTATTAGATGTCTATATAGATCGTTGACATTTTTTCCTAAACCCTTGTCTGCAATCTTAAAATTATGTGCAATAAGAGATCAATAAAATAAAATATAAGGTAGACACACTTTTTAGGAAAAGGCTAATGAAAAACGAGGAAGAAGTCATTGAAATGGTAAAATGTCCAGTACAAGTACCATAAATGCAAGTGGGGAACATAGTATAAGGAACTCTAGTCAGTCCCAAGGTTTCTATAGCTTATAAAATACATTCATGTTATTTCAGCTGGGAAGTTTTGAGATTCCTTCTGTCTAATTTGAGAATGTGGATCGAAGACTACCGCTTTGATGGATTCCGATTTGATGGTGTTACATCTATGTTGTATCACCATCATGGGATTGGTAAGTAATTTAATCAGCTCTAATCTCAGCAGTCCTTTTGCAGCTGTTGCTGTGGAAATAAGGCTATAAAGTTCACTGAATGCTCCCAAAATTCCAGATTTGCTAATATTTTCTTGTGCTGCTATGTGGATAGATCTGAAATTATGGATAAATTTGGTGTTTATAAAATTGCATGTTGCAGGATATCTGTGTTTCTCTAAAAAAACAACTATGGCCTTTGAAACGTCCTGTTTTATTAGGCACAGGATTCAGTGGAGATTACAACGAATATTTTGGCCTACACGTGGATGAAGATGCTTTGTGTTATCTAATGCTGGCCAACCACATGATTAATTTCTTGCATCCGGAATGTATAACCATAGCAGAGGTAAGATCAGAATTTGCCATCCTCAATGACATTAATATTGATTAGTTTGCTTTGGGATGTAAATTTCCTGGTTAATTATCAAGTCACACTTTGGGTACTCAAGGATTGACATGAGCTGAGAAATATTAATTGGTGGACAGACTTTGCCTTGTGGTGAAAAACAACTGAAATATGCACTTCAGGAGTTTTCTCTGCATTAATGTGGGGATTTCTTTTTTTTTTTTTTATTTCCTTCATCTGCTCGAACTTGTAATGAGGTTTGTTTTTTATAAGTTTATTGCTTTTGCACGGTTGTCCTTTGTCACTAGTGAGTCATGGTTAACAGTCCTAGTGTGGTTTCGTGTATTTTGAATTATATTGGCATGATCGACAATTCCCCTTCAAAATAAATGTGATAACTTTATAAATGTTGAATGTGTATGCTAATCTAAATTTAACATTAGGGTTTTTTTTTCAGGTTTCTGAGGCAGTAAGTTGTATTACTTCAGTTGATTGAGATCAATTTAACTTTTTGACTGCAAAACATTATTGTTGGCACATGGATTTTTTAATAGTACAAAACAGCAGAACATTTAGGTTCTATGAATAGGTAGATTTTTCACTGATATTTTCTCTTTATTTGAAAGAGAAAATCAGGTAAACCTTGAGAATGTTTCTGTTATTATATTTAAATGATTATTTTAATTTAAAGGAAAAAGTTCCATCTCTCTGATATCATTAGGGACTATATGGATTTCTAATAAAACTTTTTGTATTGCTTAAGAGTTCCCTATTTATCTTCAGAAAATACAATCTAACTTAACTTCATTTCTTACTTATGGGAAAATTTTATATTATAGACAACCACTGCTAAAAGCTTAATGACAAGCTATCAAAAATGGCATCTGGTGAGCAATCGCTGGCAAGCTTGAGATGGTTTCATTGATCTGTAAGCTTATTTGAAGTGAAATTTCTTAATTTTCTACGTAGTCTTAGATTAAAAGCATTCCTGCTAATGAAATTCTGAGTTCAGTCTGCTTGTATTACCTGGCCTAAGAATTCTTTTTTAATAAGATGTGTCTTCAGTTTGTCTTGATGGAGTTGCAAACTGCTTCTGTTTCAATACATCATTTTCTGCCCGGGGGAGTTGCTACACACAATATAGAGCTGATTAATGTGCTGCATGGTTAAAGGAGAATTTCAGAAGGAGAAACTATTGATATACTTGAAAATTATAAAAGGCAGTGAAGAATGTCTGCTTGCCTAGAATGGTGATGGAATGAGTGCTACATAAGAAAAACATTTGTGTCTAGTCAGAACTGATTATAATATAATCCTTAATTATTTAACTGATAATTTTACAGCTTTTTAATATTGTGTATATTCACTGTCTTATTAGTTCCTAACATTTAAGATATTACTGACTATATGCTTATTTTTCTTTTTGGCCTTCTAGATTAAGCTTTATAAAGTTTTTTATAATGAGAAGAAAAAATATTAAGTAAAATTACATCACGCCTGAACCATTATAAAAACAGACAGGAAAACCCTGCTGCTGTGATTATCTTTTTTTTGTTTTTTTGTATGCAGGGCATTTCAAGCTAAGGTCTGAACCAAATGCTTAGGCATTGGCTATTTACATTTGGTGGAAAATGTAATGAACCAAATTAACACTGAATTTTTCTTTTTAATGTTTAGGTAAAACCTGTAGCTAGATAAAAATAGGATTAGGTTTATAGTTCTACTTTCCAAAAATCTGACTTTCAAAATTGTGACTAAAGTAGATGGGGGCTGCTTCAATCTCAGACTCAGACCTTGTCCAGGTAGGCATCATAGCACCACAGAGAAAGGCTTCTGTTTCAAATCGTCTTGTCCTGCAGAACTTGGAAAGCATTAGTCAGTCTTAATCCTTTGTGACTGATTTAAGAGATATTGAACTTCCTTTTATAATATCTGAAAGTCTCAGCTGGCTGCCAGTCCACAGCCCCACGGCCGCTCCAGCAGAGCTGCTCCCCACTGGGCAGCCCCTATGCAGGTAGGGTTAGGCCAGCCCAGGGCCAGGATCTGACAGCTGGGCCATAGTGAACTTCCCAAGCTTGCTGTTGATTGATTCCTCCAGCCAGGCAGGGTCCCTCTGAATGGCAGCCATGCCTTCTGCCCCCAGAATGCCACCCATGATGATGTCATTCATCTTCTCACGTACGTCACCATGGGTGTGTTGGGTGTGTATGGACGGATGGGTGTGTACATGTAACTTCATGTGCAAATATCTTTTTCACTAGTCTAATGGAGCAATTGGATTGGAAACCGGCTTGAATCCAGAAAACCAGAATGAGCTTCCTGATTATGCCCTGGTCCTGTCAGAATTTAATTCCATAAATTCTCTTGTGTAGATGCAAGAGATGTATGTTGATCTGTAACTACTGTGGTGGAATGGCTTCTCACTGACATAAGTTAATAAAATTGAGTACTGATAGATGTTTTGCAATTATTGGAGATTTGCATTTTCTATACAAATAAGCTAACTTATAGAAAAAGAGTGCTACATGACATAATTGCCTAATAAAATGGTGAAATAAATATTTTCAGAATTTTGAATTATTAATTTAAGAATGATTACCCTCCATCAACATGAAAATGGAAAATTATGCAGTAAGAACATGTTGCTTTCCAGGGCTAGCTGGATCAATAGTTTTGGTTTTCTGCATTTGGGAGGAAGAGTAGAGATTGTATTTTTTTTCTTACTGTACTTTATATTCAGCCTTTTATTTTTATGCCGTTCTTTATGCAAAATTTGAAAAAAACAAAATTAGTATTTGTCTTCTGTTGACAACTTTCTATTGATTCCTTGGAGCTAGAGATGATTATTTCAAATTCTGCATCTGCTGATGTCTCTTTCCCACCAAATATCTCTTCTATCAAATATTTTGTAAATAGAGTATTTGATAAGAAAAATCATAATGCTTTTCCCTGCAAATTTTGCATTCTAACAGCAAATCTGGGTGTAGTAATTATTCACTGTTGGGGTTTTTTTGTGTGATGGTGGTGGTGGTGTTATTGTTGTATTTTTCCTCCCTTACTCAGGTCAGTCTGTGAAACTGTTTATCGTTTAGAGTGTTGGTATAGAAGTATTACTGTATGGTAGAAAATCTGAACTAATAATTGCAATGCTATGCAAATTACATGTTGTGGGTTTGGTTTTTTTTTAGGATGTTTCTGGAATGCCAGCTCTTTGTCGTCCTGTTGCAGAGGGAGGAGGGGGTTTTGATTATCGACTAGCCATGGCTATTCCAGATAAGTGGATACAGGTGAGAACTTTTTAAAAAATAAGTTCCGCTCTTTGAAGTGGGATGTTTCTCTGTCTGTGCATACACAAAACCACTTCTGAATCCTACTGACAAATTTTACTCTCTCTCCTGTTAATGTCCTGTTAAAATAAATTCTGACAAGCTTAAGCACAGGTATTAGTGGCTGAAATGAGAACTGTCAGATATCATAGAGATTTCAGAGGATGTGTAAATTCAGGGGCTGTTGTTTGCATTCTAGCTGATACTTGTTTTCTTTGTACAGTACACATAGACTCATTTTGTTTCAAATTACCTGTATGTTACGACAGCTGTATGGTGTTAACCATATGCATATATGCAGATAAAAATATATATTTAAAAAACCCAACAAAACAAAAACAATCAACAAAACAAAAAAACAAACCCTGAAAATGTGCAACAAACCCTTCTGAAATTTGGCATAGTAATTGGCATTGAACATGGACAGAGCTGATAGTTTAACCAGAATAAACATAAGTGAATTATAAAGACACCAGCAATCGATACAATGGGGTTACAAAAAGAATAATAAAAATCTGTAAATGCTCGTCAAGTACAATAATATACTGATAAACACCGACTACAATAAGGATTTAAATCACCTTTTCCTTAATACAGATAATCACAAGAAAAGGAATAAAGCAGTAAATGATCTCAAAAGGCTTCCACTGATGTTTTAGATTATGTTTTTCAGTTATATAGAAGATTGCATCCAAATCCCTCAGGCTGTCAGGATGATCTGAAAACAATAAATGTTCTACGTGAGCATTAATGCTTCAGTAAATATAGTGTGTAGCTTAAAGTAAAAAAAAGCCCACAAATTAACTTATCTTCAGCATCTTTCACTTTTGTAACTAGGAGGTAGAGGGCTGACTGAAAAACAGTTTTCAAACCTCTTTTCAGTCAGGAGACAAATTTGCCAGCTTTTCCAACAGGGACAGTATTGTTAAACTTCAGAATGTGTCGTTTAAATCGTGGAATGCAGTGAGGCCTTATATTTTTGCAACAACAGGAATCATGTTGTCGTTGGCTTTTTTTCCCTTATACTTTCAACTTCTTTACCACACTTTAGGACATGCAAAGATGAGCAGTTTCCTAGGTAGGCAAAATGTGAGTGACCAAGTTCATCTTACAAAGCAAAAAAACAGGCTGTGGAATTTTTAAAGGGCAAAAGATGGATAATGTAATTTAGCAATCTCTGATATGGTCTGCTTATTTTAATTTGCAATACTTGGAGAGGAAACATAACCTATAATGCAGTAAGTTCTTTTCTTCTACTGGAGAAAAACATCTTCCAGCCTAAGCATGTATTTAAAATGGGACAGGAGGTGGATGCTTGGCACACTAATGGGATGTTGGCCATAAATGCAGATGTGACAGTCTAGGCTGATTCCCAGCAGACTCCAGTTATTTAGGAATGTGTTGATTGTACAAGAACATTGGGTAATGTGGGCAGGATGGTTCTAGCTAAGGAAACTGCAAATTAGCAACCACAACAGAAGACCTTGAGTTAGAGGTGATGCATGTAGCTCATTACCCTATTTCTTAAGGCAAAACCAAAACTGAAACAATTTTACAGAAAAGTTTAGAAACAGTCTGTCAACTGTTATCAAACTGTCCGAGACTGCTTGCTCTTATTTCTCTACAGCTTTTAAGTGTGTAAGTGTTAATAGCAAGTTTTCTGGGCAGCTTTCTAAAATCAGTTTTAAACCTGAAGGATCTCCAGAGTTCCATGAACCAATTCTGAGGGATCTGTAAAAGTAAGATAAGCTATTTATTGTAGCAGTGGCTGTACTAGTTCAGATTAAAGATAGATGTAGTACATAATGTCATGCTGCATAGGGACCGAAATACGTTCAGAGACAGAATTTATGGAGTCAAAAAGGAAAAAAAAAAAAAAGTTAAATTTTACAGCATCATGTCAGCTATTCCAGTGTTATTGCCATTCTATCACTTTTATTTTTATGTCTATATGTTTACATATATGCATTTAAGTTGTAGTGGTCAATGGATGTCTATAAAGAACTATAGAAAAAAAAGAAGGAAGGATCATCTGCATCTGGTCCAACCTTTCTTGGCGAAAGCACAGTCTAGACAAGATGGCCCAGCACCATGTCCAGCTGAATCTTAAAACTGTCCAGTGTTAGAGAATCCATGACTTCTCTGGGAGATTATTCAAATGGCTGATTGTTCTTATCATGAAGATGGAAGAAATAGTATCATATGAAGCAGAAAATTTCTGTTGATGTGATTTAATTAAAATTGCTAAAAATCAGGAGCTAGCATGCTAAAAAAATGTAAAGCTTATTTTGTATTATAAAGCTTTGGCACTGAAATTGTTGTTTGGAACTGATGTGAAATTCACAGAATGGGGGGACATGCAAGTCCCTGTGCTAAGCACCTTCTTGTGTTATTGTGTATTTCATGGCAATAGCATAGTGCAATCTTGCAGTGATCCACCATGCAGCCCGGAGGTTAAGCCGTAGTTGGAAGCTACTGTATGCCAGGGTTGCTTGAAATACAGGACTTATTTCAATATCCGGGGTAGGTAGATGTGTGCCTACATATTTCTTCACAGTTTTTGTGCAGTGCTTTCTTGCAGCTCCTATTAATCACTTTACCTGCTGTATCAGAGAGTTCACATGATAGATGGCAAGTACTGGAGAAACAAAGTGTTCTAGTTGTTACATTTCTGTAGTGGAATTCAAGAGAAAACATCTCTTTGGATTATCAGAGAAAACTCATTGCTTCAAAAGTTGAGAGTAGAAGTTAAAGTAATACAGTTGGAAATTTCTATGCCAAGATAATGAAGAAAGGTGGTAATGTGCTTTTAGTTAAAACAGCAATAACTTTTCAATGATCTTTATTTCTGTAGATAATTAAGGAGCTGAAGGATGAAGACTGGAATATGGGCAATATTGTGCATACATTAACAAACAGACGGTATGAAGAAAAATACATTGCATATGCAGAGAGTCATGACCAGGTATTTTATCTGTTTGTTTATATATAAGCAAGTAAGAGATGAGGTTTAGTGGTTTTGGTTTTGTTTGTTTTTTAAATGAGACAAGAGTTGAGAAGGATGGGCAACAATTTCAGAAATAGGTAGATCTGGACTACTACTTGGTTTGGTTTCTTTTTTTTTAATTGGGTTTTCTTGTGTAGTTTTTTTGTTTGTTTTGTTTGGAACCTTCTTTTTAATAAAGGAATCCTGCTTGGAGTGGGTGCATGTTGATATTTTTTAGTTTTGTTTTTGTAGTGTCTTCAGGAAATGAGTCCTAGTTTCTTGTTTTGCATGCCTATCATAGGACATAGAAGGCATACAAACTTCTGAAAATCTGGTTTCTATCAAATAAGCTGGAGCACTGTTTATGATAAGCATAACCAGTATCACAATTTAGCAAACTTATTCACTGAATCAGTGCTTGCAAGTGTTGTATTCCCTTCAAGAAAATGTTTCCTCTCTGAAAGGATTGCAAGTGCCCTGTTTTGAGATCTAAATGAAATATTCTCTAACAGTTTGGTTCAAAACACAGCAATTGTAATGGTTCTGTATATCGAAAAATGAAAAAGTAATTGTAAGTTTGGATAGCACTAATCTCCCACAATCTTTGTAATGGTTGTTTCTGAAGAATCAGAAACAGTGGTTGAGAATTTTTAAATTAGGAAATTAAAAAAAGAAAATCTAATGAAAGGTTTAAATTGCCCGCTTTCAACTCTTTCCTCTACATAATATAAATTGATATTCTATTTCCTATACCTTCTATAATACAAGTCAATGGAAGTGTCCAAAACAAGGCCTGTATTTTATTTTGAAGAGGTAATTGCATTTATTGGCTTCATTTTGTGTACCTATTTACATTCTTATCTCTGAGACTGTTACACAATGTTCACTTAAGAGTCCACATCAGAGAAGAGTCCTAATCCTGGTAAATAACTTCAGGTATTACTTGGAAATGCATATTATGATGTGTTTATTTGTTTTTATAAAAGCTGATTCTTCATCTTAAAGCATGACATAGAACATTACTGTTGCTGTTCTTTTATTTTGTGCTGGATTTTATTGAGTTGTTTTCTGTGTCACTATGTATTTTTGTTTTAGAATCTCCTAGTGGGAAGAAGATCTATTTATTTTTAATTTAAAATTTAAAAAAAAAAAAAGGCTGTTGCAGATGTGCACCAGGATGATATGTGAAAAGTAGGATGGAGAAACAAAATGGGAGTGTAGATGAAATTCAGTCTGAAGATACTTGAAGTGATAACATATGACGGGCTGAAGCAGTTCTACTTTCTTGTATGTTATAATGGGCTATGGTCTGACAACTACCAGTCAAAATATAGGGCCTTGTGGTTATCATCAGTGTGTGAAAATAGCAGCTGAATGCTAATAGCTGTCCAAATAGCAGATACAATACTGGAATTATTATGAATGGAATGGAAAGCAAAGAGAAAAATCAGTCTGCCGCTGTAGGCTTTCATGGTTTGTGTGCATCTTGAATATTGGAGGCAGATTTGGTCTTATATCTCAAAGGATTTATAGCATAACTGGAAAAATTGCTGTGAGTTGGTAAGAGTAATAGCAGGTGTGGATTGGTTTTCGTAAGAAGAAAACTAAATAGACTTAGGACTCTTCAGTGTAGAAAAGAGATCATTGAAGAGGAAGGATAACAGTTTATAAAATCATGGCTGGCATAGAAAACAGGAACAGGGAACATCTACCTTCTCTTCTACTGGAAAGATACGGGGATATTAAATGAGACTAAAAATGCCGTATTTTGAGTCAAGAGAAGGATTGTTCCTTGCAGTTGTTCATTGCAATCTTTAGTCTTGCCATTGTTGCATAGGAATTTTTTTTTTTTTAAAGATGATTTTTTTACTTGAGGGAATCATATCTGTATCCTGTTACATTGTTAGCTGGAAAACTGAAGGATGATGGTGCTTTCCAGCTAGACCTGTTTACAAGTCATCCATCTCTCTGGAATCTAGAGAGTTTTCATGCTAGAGTATAAAATGAGAATTGAGCTAATTGAACAAAGATTAGCTATTTACACACAAACGCTCAAAAATATTTTCAACTGCCAGCATGTTAATATATTGGAATAATACTTGTAACATAGCGATTGTGTGGCCTTTCTCAAATAACAGTAAGCACTAGCAAATTAGTAATTCAGTCACTGTTTTTAGACAGGATTACTGGTTTGTTTTGCTCTCTTGTGTGCAATCACAGAAAACCAATCACATTCTTGATTGCATGTAAATGGATGCTTCATATTCACTCTGCATCTCCGAATCAGGAGTGTTGTTAATAGCCCTTTATTTGTACATCTCAGGAACTTTACTTGAGATGTTTTCTTTCTTATTTTCTGTGATTTCTATAAAAATTCCCAAATCGTAGGTCACTTGTGGTTTATTGAGTTGACATTAACATTTCACTTTTGGCATCTCTAGGCAAAAAGGTTCTCAAAAGTAATTCAGTCCCATCAGGTGAAATGTTGGCCCAACACAGGGGTTAGGCAGATATTAGTTCAGTGATCATCTGCTCACAGTCCCATTGCTGCAGGGAGACCCTGTAACCATGTGGAGAGCTGCAAGGGGAAAACTGGACAGTCAGGTCTGGCAGTCCAGCTGAGGCTCAGCCCAGGGATGTCCCTGCCTCAGTTTACATACTTTCTCGTGGCAGCAGATTATATATATCACACCCATGTGATTACACATCATGCAATACGAAGTTGCAGTAATCAGAAGCTGGGGTCACTGTGAGCTGATGGTCACTGGCGCTGGCAGGGTGTTTTCTTCGTGAACATGGAGTAGGTCCTGCACATTGAGCCATCTCCTTGACTCCTCGCCTGTCTTCTGTGTCCTCCCTTTACGATATAGAGCACCTGCTTTAAAAAAACCCAAGGGTTTTCTTAACTTACTTTTTTTTTGTACTGTTATAGGCACTTGTTGGTGACAAGACATTGGCGTTTCGACTGATGGATGCAGAGATGTATACAAACATGAGTGTGCTCTCACCTCTTACTCCAGTTATTGATCGTGGAATACAGCTTCATAAAATGATTCGTCTCATTACTCATGCGCTTGGAGGAGAGAGCTATCTGAACTTCATGGGTAAGTAATCTTAAGAACAAGTCTTTCATTTTCTCATCTACAGAAGGGCTGGCAGGGAAATAAAACGATCTAACATCATCTTACATCTGCAGTATTTATCACAGTGCTGAAGTTTGGAGCATAAATGCTTTTATAAAGATTTACTACAAAAGGTAATATGTATTGTTTTTCTGTCTGTAAGATGTATTATAAGACAAGAAAATAAAATCAATGTAGTTCCTAATTGTAACAGAAGTAACTTTTAAAATTGTGATAAACTGTAGTTCAGTTGGAGTGCAGACGAGGGTGATGAGGCTGGTGAGGGGTCTGGAGCACAAATCTGATGAGCGGCTGAGGGAACTGGGGCTGTTTAGCCTGGAAAAAAGGAGGCTAAGGGGAGACCTTGTTGCCATCTACAACTACCTGATTGGAGGTTGTAGCATGGAGGGTGTTGGTCTCTTCTCCCAAGTAGCAAGTGATAGGACAAGAGGAAATGGCCTCAGATTGCACCAGGGATGTGTAGATTGGATATTAGAAAAAAATTCTTCACGGAAAGGGTTGTCAGGCATTGGAACAGGCTGTCCAGGGAAGTGGTGGAGTCGTCATCCCTGGAGGTGTTTAAAAGCCATTTAGATGATAGTTCTTGGGGACATGGTTTAATGCTAGAGTTAGGTTATGGTTGGACTCGATGATCCTGAGGGTCTCTTCCAACTGAAATTATTCTATGATTCTATTACTCTGATTTACAACTCAAACTAGTATTTTAATTGTTGTTCTGCAAGTTTGTCAGGTGGTGAGCCTTGCCTTGTACACCTCGGTCATCTTTCATTTTGGTTATTCTACTCTTCTAAACTTTTTAGGGTAACAGTGAATTTACTAAAGATAGCCCCACGTCCAGTGGTTAATCTCATTTAATCATCAAGTTACAGTTCCATGTAGTCATCTCAAAAGTTGAATGTTGTTCTCAGTCTTATACAAAATGCTGAAGCTATTTATGCTCAATCTTTATTATATTCACATTCCTTAATTTCATTGCAAAATAATCCTTCCTTTATAGTAAAAATCACAGTTCTGTAAGGTGTGTGCGACAAGCTCTGTATAGCAGTTGTGATAATCTCATGGGGAAAAGGAGGCTAAAAGAATCTCAGTTTTCTGACTACAAAACACTTGGAAATTATATAATTTTTATCTTAATATTGCCTTCAGCTTTCATTGTTAAATGTTTTGTATTACCAAGTTACAGAGGACTGTTGGATGTGTATTGCCCTTCTTATGTGACAGTATATTTAAAACCAGATTTTTCTCATTAAGAAACTAGAGAACATTATAAGGCAATAGTGTAATTTGATTTAAGAACATCTGTACTGATACATGTTCTCTTCCTTGTTATTAGAAGAACACTCAAAAAATACCATGTTTGGGGGTTTTCTTAAAAACAATTAAAGCCATTTAAGTACAGAACAAATCAATTCATTATATGGTATACTAGTAGAACTATTGTTTCCAAAAAAATGCAGAAATTTTTCCCCAAATTCAAGGAGAGTTAATGGAATACATACTTATGAAGCATGTAGTCAGGCACCAAAATGTGCAAGGTACAATGTGTGTGCTTCTGTTCAAACTAGTGATACTACAATAGTTAAGGAGGCAGGTGTTTAAAAAATGCGCCAGCTAAACTGCAGATGTCTCTGCCCCAGATTGACTTGGTAAGGTTAGAAAAATGATCAGTAATTCAATGTGGCATGTTAAATCCAGTGTGTCAATGCAGGCTGATTGAGCAATTAATATTGTTTATCATTGAGTACTGCAAATGTTTCAGTAACTACATTAGAGTTTGCTATATGTAGAAGGTGGAAATATTGTAATAGATGTTGGAGGAGAAAACATGTAAATTCAGAATGCTTGCAATCTGATGTACTTAAAATGGACATTGCAACGCCCTATCTAGGTAAGCAAATCAGTGACAAATGAGTTCTTTGACCTTCAGTTTTGCAGGAAGGCTGAGGACGAGGATGAGCAGCCTCCTGTTGGGTGAGGGGAGGAGTGGACATCTCTTTTCACAACATGTAGAGAAAGCACTCCAGGTGCCTCTGTGCTTCTCTAGGCCCTCCCATAAATGTCCTGTACCTTCTTTTTCTGAAAACGAAGTCAACAAAGCAACACACTGCTTTGTCAGTTCCTTGCCTCACCTTAAGGAAAAACAGACCACTTCTGAAAACATTGTATCAGGAGTGGAAATCTGTGTTCTCAAATGTATCCTGGAAATTATCTTTGAATATCTGGAATAATATATAATTACACCTGTCTCAGAGTATCATTTGCACTCCATACTTGTAAGCAGATTCTTATGGTGCCCTATTGAACACTAAACACTGATTTTGGCTTTCTCCTATCTTTCTCACTTTTCAAACTGGATGGTTCTCTGTCCTTCTTAGTGGTATCTATAAGAAACCACTGCAAAAATCCTGGAAGTTGTTATTTTTTTATGTTTCTGGATATCTGATTTTAACTGAAGGCTTTTATTTACCTTCCCAATTGCTTATATCCCGGTATAGGTAATCAATGATGTATGCGAACTTAAACATGAATAGGAAAGTGTTGTCATTTCAGTAAGCTGCTTCCCTTGTAACACAAACCATTGGGAGCATTCTTTCCTCCTGTTTGTGTTTCAGTTTTCTGTGCAGCTTTGCAAGTAATCTCTGGAGCTTCGTGTGCCCATCTGGCATGGAAGACTTAACCTAGAAAGGGAAAAACTCCATATGCTTGCCTGAAAGTGAACATGACAATGATTAACATGCTGCTGTAGTGAATGAACACTCTGGAAGGCCAGTTTGTTCAAAGTAACAATAAAGAAGTAGCAACTGTTTTGAAACTTGTGCTGTTTCTAAATATTCTGCTTTCAAAGCAGGTAAGGAGCAACAATCTTAATGTAGCTGTAGTTTGTTCAACCCAACTCCTGATTTAAACAGCAATTTTAAGAGTGGCCAGTAGTGGTCAGAAGATGTCATATGATTTTAGGAAATGGCAAAAATTACAAATTCTTCTGCACAATGCTTTAGTAGGGTCACAAGTGATGCTTCTTTAAAGGTTTCTTCTGCCACAGCTGAGCTTCCATGAAGATGTTGACATACATAATACACATTTGATTGTCTGAACTTAATGACACTTAAAGCCTCAAGCATTCACAGTGCGTGCCTCTATTAAGTAGTGAAAGTAATTTTATTATTGGAAATAATAGGAAAAAAACACTCTATTCATACTCAAGCATATTTGTTTGTAAGTGTAGTCATATTGAACTACAATATGCATCTAATATTAACGTAATTAAAATCAGATAAGTATGGGGGAAAATATTAGGACATGTAGATCCTTACTCTCTCTAAAATGAGGATTTGAAAACAAATCCAAAATAAAACCCCTGTACCTAGTAAAATTCTTTATTTTCAATTTAACCCTCTCAAAATAACAAAAAGCCTTAAGATCTGAGTCTACTTCCTCAATGTCACAAGACTTCTGGGATGCTACAGGAGTCTATTGGTCTTACCTTAAAAATAAAGCGACCACTGTTGTTACCCACTGGACAATATTTCACTTCAATGAAAAGACTCTCACATATTTTCTGAAAGTAATAGTTGAATGTACCACTACAGAACTGTTCTGTCCATATATCCCTTCGCTTTCCTTTGGCTTCATTTTTCCATCCAATCCCTGAAGAAAAGCTGTAGACAACTGTAATTGTTCCTTTCCCTTAAATACTGTTTTTCTTTTCTCTTGCTCATTGCCTGTGCCCTGCACTTGGGGAAACCTGCGGGACATGGGAAAGAGCTGTGCCAGTTCTTCAGTGAAGTTGTTTCCGTGTTCTCTCTTTATCTTGCAAGATACATCTGTTTGTCTATCTAGTTTTAGACAAGCAAGGTAGCTGCTTTCTTGCCTAGAATAGATGTAAGATCCAGCCCAAAGGGCCTTAAATAGCATTTTAAGTCCTTGGGATCATTCATAGCATAAATATTAACTGCTTTATGCTACTGTAGGGTCTTGCTTTTCAGCTTGCCAACAATCATTTTCTTGTTTCCTCCTTCATTTTCAATTGGCTTAAGCTCAAATCTGTTGATTTAAATGGAAATTAGTTCCTACACAAACCTCTAGCACTATTTTTCATGACTTTTCTTTAGTAAAACAACTCTTAATTAGGACTCCAGAGACCAAGACTATCTCCCTGCAAAACAACATTTATATATATAACCTAGAAAATTATTTGCAGTAACTAGAACATTTTTTGCAATCATGAGCATTGACTGATGGTATTACCATTTAGGTTGACATTTACCCCTGTTTCACTAATATCATCAAATCTATCTGTAAAGTTTCCTTTTCGCAATTGTTGATTCATTTACACAGTAGTTTATCTGCTTTCTCTATGCTTAGATTTTCTTTTTTATGCACTAAAACAGTTTTTCTCTAATGGTTTGGTATGCCAAGACTTGTTATCTTTTAGACTTTAAAAAAAAATAAAATGCATAATCTATTATTTTGAGTAGAGACGTGGTTTAGTGCTAGAGTTAGCTTAGGCTGTAGTCAGACTCTGATCCTGAGGCTGTCTTCCAACTGAAATGATTCTATGATTCTATATAAATGGGAATGTTACTTAAAACAGACTCTACAATACATTTTTTGCTACCTGTTCTAGATAAAAAGGAATTGTATCAGGAACAAGGATATGTAGCATAAACCTAAGGGAGTTTTGTTTTCTTAGACATGTTGCAAACAACTTTGAATTTTTAAACCTTTTTTTTTTTTCCTGTACGCTTTCTTATGCTTATTACTCCTCTGCACTGGTTATAGTGTGACTTTTTAGACCATGGCCTAAAAAGTGGCATTGCAAGAGCAAAAGCTTTTTAAACTACCTCCCTTCAGTCAACTCTTTTTGATAACCAATCTTGAATTGCTCAGTTGGTAAAGACTGTAGATTAGGACATGAAATTTGAAATCATCCTCCTTAGTATGCTTACCTAGTACACCTGGCAAATGTGCTTTCTGTGCTGCCAGTTTGACCAGGTGCTTTAATTTCATGGCAATCTGACAGAAACAATTATCTTCAAATTAAGGTAGAAACCAAGAAAGGTGTAATGTGAAATCCTTCTTAAATTTTGGCATAAACTCTGTCCTGTAGTGATAGACCATGTACGTCTTTGTTCCGTACTACCCTGTGCCTGGACACCTTGGGTTGGGCAGTAGCAGGAGGAAGAATCCAAATATGTACATTAGGCTTCAGTAGTTACTTTGAGAGTCTCATCCGGAAAGTCTGGAGGTGCAAACTGTTAGTATCTATTGTTCATTTAGAGTTGATTGAAACAAACTTCATTTCTACACTTGCTCAAAACACACTAGAGTGGGAGAAAAACAATTAAAGAGAGACTGTCTCGTAATTTAAAAATAAACTACACACAGACAAACTGATTTTCCTTCTGTCCCACCTTCTCTTCACAAATTAAGTATGTCCGAATACTACGAATCTCTTGTGGGACTTGATTCTACTTCCTTCTTGAGAAGGGAGGGAAGAAAGCTCCATACCTACATGTATGTCATTTAAATGCATAAATAAAATGGTTACTGGCAGCAGTCTATATTTATGATGGTGTGTCAGTGTCCACACTGTGGCTTCTCAAGACAGGAACCTTGAAACAGAAGCCTTCATAGTCAGCAGCATTCTCAGAACTGCTCAAGAATCAAGAGTTTCGCCAACTGTGTTCATGGATTGAAATCCAGGTAGGAATTTTCAGGGTAGCAGAGACTCATCTAAATTGAGGGAGCTGTTTTGTATGGTGCTTCTTTTTTCTTTCAGAATAATGTTGATGCTTTCGTAGCTTTTTCCTAAGTCTTAAGTCTGCAGCGTATCAGATATTCCAGTGTTGTTAGTGTAGTGATTTTTCCATGATTTTTCAATGCTCCTGGGAATCTGGAGACGTCCAGTTGACTGGAAGCTGGGAAACATCCCAATATTTGAAAAGGGCAACAGCAAGGACCCCAGCAACTACAGGCCTGTCAGCCTCACTTCCGTTCCTGGCAAAATTATGGAGAAGGTTATTCTGGGAGTTATTGAAAAACACCTGAATAACAACACAGTCATTGGTCCCAGCCAGCGTGGGTTCATGAGGAGAACGTCCTGCTTGACCAACTTAATTTCTTTCTGCAACAAGGTTTCCCACTTAGTTGACCAAGGGAAGCCTGTAGACATGATCTTTTTGGATTTCAGTAAAGCCTTTGATACTGTTTCTTACAGTATCCTGCTGAGCAAGATGTCCAGCATCCAGCTGGGTAAACACACGATGCAGTGGATGAGCAGTTGGCTGACAGGCCAGGCTCAAAGGGTTTAGTAAATGGGGTTATGTCAGGCTGGCGACCAGTCACTGGTGGGTTCCGCAAGGATCCATCTTAGGGCCAGCACTCTTCAATGTCTTCATAAATGAGTTGGATGTGGGACTTGATGGGATCTGGACAAATCAGAGAACTGGGCAATCGCCAAACACATGAAGTTCAACAAGAACAAGTGCCACATTTTGCACCTGGGACATGGCAACCCTGGCTGTACAGACAGACTGGGGGTCAAGATGCTGGGAAGAAGCTCCATGGAGAGGGATCTGGGGATTCTGGTTGATGACAAGTTGAGCACAAGCCAACAGTGTCCCTGGCAGCCCAGAGGGCCACCCGTGTCCTGGGTGCATCCAGCACAGCATTGCCAGCCGGGCGAGGGAGGGGATTGTCCCGCTCTGCTCTGCGCTGGTGCGGCCTCACCTGGAGCACTGTGTGCAGTTCTGGATGCCACAGGATAAAAAGGACATAAAGCTACTGGAGAGTGTCCAGAAGAGGGCTATGAAGTTGGTGAAGAGTTTGGAGGGAAAGCCACATGAGGAGCAGCTAAAGTCACTTGGTTTGTTCAGCCTGGAGAAGAGGAGACTGAGGGGAGACCTCACAGCAGCTACAGCTTCCTCACAAGGGGAGGAGGAGGGGCAGGAGCTGATCTCTTCTCTTTAGTGACCAATGACAGAACCCAAGGGAATGGCAGGAAGATGTGCCAGGGGAGGTTTAGGTTGGACATCAGGAAAAGGTTCTTCAAGGTGGTGGAGCACTGGAACAGGCTCCCCACAGCCCCAATCCTGACAGTGTTCAGGAAGAGACTGGACAATGCCCTCAGACACATGGTGTGAACTGTGGGGTTGTCCCATGCAGGGACAGAAGTTGGACTCCATGATCCTTGTGGATCCCTTCCAACTCAGGACATTCTGTGATTCTAGTGGATTTGTAGTAAATCAAGCCATTATGACATTTTGTTTCACTTAGAAGGTGTGGTTTGTTTTTTTGTTTGTTTGTTTGGGTTTATTTAATTTTTTTTGGAGGGGGGTGTTTTGTTTTTTTTAAGAATGGGTAGTTTTCTAGTTGTTTTTCTGTTACTGATATAAAGATATTCGATTTTTAAGCCCGGGTTGTTATTTTGAGAACTACACATTTTCTTTAATCACACTTAGTACCATCATTTAACCATGGTGATATTGCTATTGAGACTTCTGCTAATGTCTCGAGCTTTGTACTTAAGACTCCATCTGTTGCCTTGCATCTTCTGTGATTTGTATAGCTCACAGTTCAGATTTGTAACATCTTTTCTGTCACCATGTGTGAGTGCATACAACCTGCTCTACTGATAATAATAGTTCATGTGATGTGAGTACTTGCTAAAGAATGATAAATGAAGTTGTAAAATAAATATATTGAAGTTATATTAGAAACAAGAGTTCCATATTCTGTTTGTATGACAGACTTTGTTTTTGCTTTATTGTTGTTTTGAAGAACAGTCACACTAACATGCCTGTATATATTATAACTTTACACTTTAAGCACAGGGTTTTGGTAGAATTTCTCTTTTCAAGCCTTCAAAATTATAATTTGTTACAGAAATTATGACAAAATAATGTTGTTTTATAAAGCTTTTTTTCACATCTTACAGCTTTCTGACTTTGCAGGGCATGGCTGTTTTTCTGTCGTTTCATAACTGTTGTGTTTTATTTTTTTTTCCTCCATAGCTACAAAGTTCAGAAACTCTTTTCAGTAAGCTATAGTTGAACTGCATGCAGATGATATTGACTAGTTTTACATAGCTGTCTTTTATGAAAAAAAATAGAAGGTAGAGGTAAATCTAAGGGTGGCAATATTCTAACTAAATTATATTTTTTCTGTTTCTTCACCTTGAATTCAAATAAATGTAAAATCAGTGAGTTTACCTCACTTTCAGACTCCCTTCTTTTTTAATTCAGAATTTAAGAACTGTAGTAAAAGCTCGGTCTTAAAAATATATCTCAAATATTTTACAAGTTGTGCATCTAAAGGCACGTATTTGTATACAAGAAACTGTCTTAATGAGTCTTCAGATGGTGTCCAAAACCTTTTTTTTTTTTTTGTAGAGGACAGGATATTTTTGCCTGTTAATACAGAAGTGTGATAATTTTTGGAATTTTGATAATATACTGATTTTTATACAAATTTTGTAAAAATGTTTCTTTGCTTAATGACTCATTAAGCCATTAAGTGTAGTCATCTTACACTTTTTATGCTGTGGTTAACTTGGATCCAAGCAAAACACTTTGAAAGTTTTTTGTTTATATAGTCTCAGAGTGCTTTAAAATATTACATATTGTAATTGTTCTAAATATTTTTTAAAGTTTGATTCATCCTATGAACCTTTAGTTAACCATAAGGGCTTTAGAAGAGCTTTGACATTGTAAGGTATGTAAAAATGCCTTTGTGTGAGGATTTTGTTCACAACACCTTTTCAGAGGAAAAAAATGCCTAGCTCATTCCCTCTTCTGAGTAGGGAGCACTATTGGGGATACATATGTTTTTCTTATGGTCACATGAAGATTTGGTCCATCACTGCATGTATTCAGAACGATAGATTGGCTGTACTTACTATAGCTAACCTATAGACTTCTGCTTCTAACACTCTGGGTCCTTGGTTGGAAGACATAGTAGAAAGCTGAAAGGAAGAAAAAATATGTTTTCAGAATTTCATGTAAATATTAAGTTGATCTATGGATAAGACTGGAATCCAATATCCAGGTCTCCATTTGGATTACAAAAAAATAATATTTTGCCATTTTCAGAGGGAGTAGGCTTACGGTGTCCTTTTTTCTCTGTTGTACCTTCCTCAATAAATTAATATAGTGACAGGTAGTTTTGGCATAGATATTAGCTTTTACTTTGTCACAAAGCAGAGGAGTAATGTTTATTTTCTAGTTTGTTTATCAACATCACTAATGACACACTTAGTGCAGGAGGCCACTCATTTTGTGGATGCCAGATGTCTACAGAAATAGTCTACCAGATAAAAACTAAATCAGTGCAAGGCCATCACTAGAAGGACATGATGTGTAAGAGCAGGGAAGAAGGGTAAGTATGCCCCATTCAAGCAGTGGTAAATATGATGTTTGTGTTAATTTTTTTTTGTCTTTTCTCTCCCTGCTGCTCACTGTAGTTCATACAGTTTTGATGTTGATCTAATCATAGAATCATTTAGGTTGGAAAGAACCTTTAAGATCATTGAGTCCAACTGTTGACCTAGCACTGCCAAGTCCGCCACTCAGCCATGGCCCTAAGTGCCACATCTACATGTCTTTTAAATACCTTCATGGATGGTGACTCCACCACTTCCCTGGGCAGCCTGTTCCAATGCCTGACAACCCCTTCCGTGAAGAAATGTTTCCTAATATCCAATCTAAACCTTCCCTGGCTCAACTTGAGGCCATTTCCTCTTGACCTATTGCATTTTACTTGGGAGAAGAGACCGACACCCTCCGTGCTACAACCTGCTTTCAGGTAGCTGTACAGAGCAGTCAGGTCTCCCCTCAGCCTCCTTTTCTCCAGGCTGAACAGCCCCAGTTCCCTCAGCTGCTCCACACAGGACTTGCGCTCCAGACTCCTCACCAGCTTTCTTGCGTTTCTCTGAACTCTCTCCAACACCTTAACTGGTCTTACTATTAAAAACTGAGGCAAAGAAGGCATTTTGTAGCTCAGCCTTTTCTTGTCCTCTGTCACTGTTTCCCCTTGCATCTGCCAGAGGATGCAGATTCTCCTTAGCCCTCCTTTTGTTGCTAATGTGTTTACAGAAGCATTTTTTGTTATGTTTTACAGCATTAGCCAGGCTCAACTCTAGTTGGGCTTTGGCCCTTCTAATTTTCTCCCTGCATAACCTCACAGCATCTCTGTAGTGTTCCTAAGTTGCCTGTCCCTTCTTCCAAAGGTCATAAACTCTTTTTCCCCCTGAGTTCTAGCCAAAGCACTCTGTTCAGCCAGGCCAGTCTTCTTCCCCACCAGCTCATCTTTCATCACTGTCACTGTTTAAAGCTGAAACCAGGACAGGCACATAGGGACAACCTTCTTTTGTGCCTTGAAGATTTCCTTCTTGAAGAATGTCCAGCCTGCCTGGACTCCTTTGTCCTTCAAGCCTGCCTCCCAAGGGACTCCGTCAACCAGTCTCATAAACAGGTCACAGCTTGTCCTTCGCAAGTCCAAGGTAGCAGTTCTGCTGATCCCCCTCCTTACTTCTCCAAGAATTGAAAACTCTTACCAATTTTGTGATCACTATGCCCAAGATGACCTCCAGCCATCACATCACCCACAAGTCCTTCTGTGTTTGTAAACAACAGGTCCAGTGGGATAATTAGAATTTATCAGTACTCACTTTGATTTAATTTACTTATTTCTGAAACCCTTAATGCTGAAAAGAAGTCACAGCAGCCTCTCACCACATCCAGCTGTGTTTTACTTCTACTTTTTGCAGCCTGCACTCAGCCATCTGGAAAGGGCTCAGCAATTGCATGGCTGAGAGAAAAATGGATCTATTTTCTCCAAAACCACCTACCAAACAGCAAAAAATTTCTTCTTGATTATACTTTACAGAGTGGCTCTTAAAGAAAGGGAGAGGTGGCACAAACTGCGTTTATGTCCTGTTCTAGTAATTTAGCAACGTGAAGCTGTAGTGAGCTGGTGTAAGAGCATGCATAAGAATCTGTTAATCAGCAACCCTAGCTCTGGCAATGCGTTGTTCTTTCTCAGGCTAGTTTGGGGCAATGCAGAGCCAAATAGAATTAACCCCCCCATGTTATTCAATAAGGAATAGCTGTTTTGAGACATGACTGAGCAGGTGACTTTTTGTATTAGTAAAGTCTGAATAATAGATCCTTAGGCATACATTTCAATTTGGATTTTAATGTGCACCGTTGTGGTAATTTGAAATGAGTTCATCTTAGTAGTGTCATTAATTCCCCAAATCAATGTAGTTTAAACTGAGATAACACATTCTGTGATGACATTGGAATTAAAAAAAAAAGTGTTTATGAGTTCAAGAACGTCTTACTTTCACAAGCCAAATTTATTAGCTTAAAATCCGCTTATTCTCCTAATTTTCTGAGGCCATCAATCTGTCCCTTACTCAGAAATTTACTAGAACATGGATTTATACATCATCATAGTTGGATTTGGATTGTGCTTCAAAGGGGCAAGGTATTTTCTATGCAAATTTTCCTAAGAAGTGGTAAATAGTGCAGGCTAAAGCATATTAAAACATCATTTATAAATGTTGACCTGTCATTCTCAGATGTTGTTTGATATCTTCAGTTTGAAACTTGAACTATACAGGCTTAAAATGTCACTAGAATTTATCACAGCAAGCAGACTACATGCTTTGATTTGGAGTACTTTTCTGTTGTAATTTGTTTTAACTTTGTTGAGGTTTACAAAAAGAAAATCAGCTCTCTAACCCGTTTAGTGTGCTTCGTACATGAAGAGACTTAATGGAAAACTGCTATTATATAGTAGCATAGAGAGGTAGCTATATATTGGTGATGGAGGGAAGGTAGAAGGCAGACCAGAAGAATGTGGGGCTGGAGGAGGCACACAATCAGGTTGATATTGGAGTGCAGCTTCAGGCTCCATTAACTCAGGACAGTCATTTTATCTTTCCCGCTAAAAAGATGCATTCCTGTACATAATTCAGGGTAAATTATTTCCATGAGATCATGGAAATCGATAAAAATGCAGTGAAAATGAGGTATTTTAGTTTTACTTCAGAGTTGAGTGTTATGAGATTAATATTGTGTGTGAATATAGGGCTGATTTTACTAAGTTCTTAAGACGGGAGAGAAGGAATTTATAGTGGAGTAATTTAGAAAGGGAGTTGAGGAATAGGGTAAAAATAGAAAATTAATTCTGTTGGAATATTTGTTTTTTGGAAGATAGAACATGTACCTTTTGAGTTGGAGTGTCTTGTTGAATATAAAAGATTACTTTTTTCTAAATGTATTACATAAAAGTGCAGGGCTGGAGGAGAATCAGGACAGGTGACATCACAAGGAGAACAAAGGATTATTCACAAAGCCAAGAGTGCTAGCACAGTCTTTTTACGGCCAGAAGCCCAGAACATTTACTCAACTGGGATAGTTATTTAGATCTTTTTGTGAAATTCAGAGCAGGTCCTGCAAGTAAAGTATTTCCATTTAATAGCATTTTTTAGAAATATTATTTACTAGTAATGTATTAATCCACTCCTGACTTGAGTCAGTCCATAGACTATGAGAGAGCTCCCTTAAGCTCATCTTTTTTTTTTTTAATCAAACTAATTATTACAAAATAAAATACTGCAAGAAAGCCTGGATCATCTTGGTGGTTGTATTATAAGTCAGCTCTTTGTACAGCCTAAGCCCACAGCCTTTGTCTTCATAATGAAGAAATAAATATATGGTCTTATTTCAAAATATTAATGCAAAAAAGAGGAAATCTAAAGTAAAATGCTAATTTGTTTTAACATATAGTGCTGGATCAGCAGCATTCGTTCCACCATTTACCTTGTACTCTTTAAGTGTGTGAGAAGTACAAACTTTGAGACTGTGACATGAACACATGACACCTTTTTTATTGTTCCCTTATTGTAGACTTCTGCATAGGTGTCTTTTGTGCATGTGTTCTCTCCAAGAATGGGGGAATATGTGTATATGGCCTTTTAAAAACAAACAAGCAAAAAACTTGGCTCGGGCTGAGCTTTTGTTCTTATGTTTGTTTATCTTTGTGATTATCTATTTATTTTAGTTTGTAATGGCTGACACCATCTTAGAAAGTGGGGAGCTGTACATGGTAGTGCTTGAAGGGAAAAGTGCAAAAGTCTCAACTGGGCAGACTTCCATAACTCGGATTTTTTTCTTTGATATAAGCTAGCATAGTGAGAGTGCTAGCTATTTATAGGTACCAAAATACTCTGTAAATGTATATTCTATTTCCAATAAGTCTTCATTTGTGATATTGTGCTTTTTTCTTCTTGTGTTCTATTTAGCTGTGCTTAGGCAGCTTTTATGCAGACCTTTATGAATATGTGAATAGTTCATTCTTTAAAACCCTCTATTTTTTCACTATATGTTAAAATTTCATCTAGCTTTTCACCTGTTTCCTAATAATTACCTTTTTTTTTTTTTTTTGCCTTTTGGAGGAAAAAACAATATAACCTAGCCAGTACTACTGAAAATATTCTATATGGCAGTAGTATGTTTCAAATACTAGGTTATCTTTTTTCTAAGTTTGTTTTTTATTGCAATGTGAGCCTTACATGCACCCTCCTATCTTAATATGTGTCATACTTGCAAGCATTTTGGTGCTAAAGCACTGATTTACACTCATCAGAGAAGTAAAGATGATCTAGAACAAAGTAATGGAGGTAATCAGGGGTAATTGTTATTCCTGTCTGCAGGTGCTTTTCAGTGGAAATATTGGAAGTTTACCCATACAAAAATCCTAAACTGAAGTGTGTGTTTCTGTTTTAAGTTCCGTTTTACTTCTGGCTTTGTGATGAAGGTTCCTACCTACCCCCGCCAGTCCCAATTGAATCCCGAGTTTCAGAAGCTACGCTGTAAGATGTGCTATGCTTTTTTATGTCTGATTTAATTTGACTATTCAAAGCCCACAAGTTGATAAGTATGCCAGAATATTATGTGCTCATTTTCAGTAGATGCACAGAGAACTTGGCCTTATTTGTGCAGACTTCTCCAATATGTGAAACGTGTTGTTTGGTAATGCTATATTCTTTCTTTTGGTATGGTGCTGGCTGTGACTAGTCTTAGAAATACAGTAAGCTATTTATTGATATCCTGTCTTCCTACTTATGAAAAGGAAGGGGGTTTCTTGATTAAAAACAATGAAGCAGTCTCTTAATGCAATGAAGGAGTCTCTTAATTTAAAATAGTCTTCATTTTTCTGGAGTTTAACCTACACATATTTGAAGTTTTCAGAAAAATGGTGAAATTCCTGTTCATATTTACTTAGTCACATTTATATTTGTAGGCCCGAAAGACTATATTTTTAATTTTTTATTTCCTATGTGGAAATATACTGTTTGGTTTGTACGCTGTACATAAGAATACAGGACTAAATCTATTGCTTTTCCCTTAAATACAGGAAGAGGCCGGTAGAAATCAATAAAACTTATCTTAATAAAGGGGCTGTGTACATGTTATATTCTCTTGACAATTTTTTTTGATTCATGGTGTTTTCTGTTTTATGAATATGTTGAAAATTCTAAGAGAGACCAGGCACTCTTGAACAAGTGACAAAAAACTGTATAACGTGTGACTGAAGGGCTTATGTTCCATTTCTTCTCAGTGCATAACTGCAGATATGGAAATGCTTGTGCTAGAAGTATTTCTACAAGGAATATATATTGAGAAAAGCCTGTCAAAAGCTGTAGTGGAGTATATTGTTTAGAAGCTGTGGTGTATCATCTCCCAATTTATAAAGGGATGATTTGAGCTGTATCTGAGACACTAAGAGGTTAGACTGAGGGACATGGGAAGTTTTTACTAGTCTCATATTACAGCCTTGTCTCTATTCCTTCCTCCCTCCCAGTGTTACCATGCAATATTAGTTTTCCAAAGGATATGTTGTTTCCTGACAACAAAATGTTCCCATTAAGGCCTACATAAGAAAACAAGCAGTGAAATAAGCTACCAACATAGTGTGGCTGTGTAAAAGGATGAAATGGAACAAAAGAGGTTGAGTAATGACTTTGGCAAATAATTTTTTGCAGATAAAGATGTAATTTTATTTGTTTTTCCCTTTTTTAAAAGATCCATGCAGAACATTTATCACTTCAGCAGGTTTCTTTTTTTTAAATAAAAAAAACAAACGAATGAAAAATCATTACTGAGAAATATCTCATATATCTAGTCCAAAATGTCTTTGTGCCTGTAAACTCTAATTGTTTCTTTTCTCTGTTTTGTGTTTTGCTTTTGTCACTTTGAATTTTCATACAGCATTGCTGGAGGGCAAGACGAGAAATCGTCTTAGCGTTTTACATATTTGGCTTTCTTCTAATAATTGTAACACAACACTTTTCTGACATTGAAGCAGTCTTTTTTCTGAAATCGAAGTTTACTTTTTCCTTTGACAAATAAGTTTTGCCTTAAAGGCGCAAAAAACATTATGTGCCTCCTAATATGGTTGCAGTACATTTTCAGCTTGGACCCTAAGAAAGCTGCATCACTTCTTTGTATACAGTGCAATGACAGCATGAAGTATACTACATTGAATACATACATATTTCAGTGAAATGGAATGCTATCTCTTGAGATAAAGTTTTAAAATAATGAATGATACATGCAGACAAAATGAATTCTAGCAATTACATGAAACTTTGGCATGAGGAAAGGAGCAGTACATATTAAAATATTCTTTTAGTAAAAAAACGCTCAAGGGAAAAAAGTCAGAGGTGGCTACTTATTTTATACAGATAGTCCAAAAATATTTGTTTCAAAACCTGAAAACCAAATTAAAATTTTGCATGTTTTAAGCAGCTGTAATGTAACCTAGAAATAATTTGTGCTCCAGTTCTCATCCATGTAAATTTATTTTATAACTATTAACCTGGTGTCACAAGGAAAACCTAAAATTATTAGTTCGGTCTTGAAAGGCTCCCAGCTTTGTTATGCCTTCAGTTGATTCAGCTCTTAGGGCTAATTTAAACGTGTTTTAAGTATAAGATGAATACTGTCATGATTGCATCTCTGTATTATAGCAAATTGTTGAATTTCAAAACTGGAAGGGACAGCTGTAATCTGCACAATATAGTGGAATGAAGAGAGGGGATAGCTCATGGCAAATCTCTGTTTCATGGAAACTGAATCTCATAGGTTCACAGCGCTAGACCGTACCTTTACAACTATTTACTTGTTTTCTAACTTCCTTTAAACAAAGCTGTTTAAAAAAAACATGAATATCAAGATAGATAACCAGTCTTGCTTCAGGATACCTTTCTTGCTTGTGGGAATGACTCTAGGAAAAAGTTAGCATCCTGATCTATGAAGACACTTGTTCAGAGTTGTCCCTTCCCCAGTTGCCTCAAGGATGCACTGTCCAAAATGCAGCTTTTTCTCCCATCTGCAGCACCAGGCCAATAAGAAAGAACACTGATCGGTTCCCAGTGAGGTCTCCTGGTGTTGGTAAGATTTCTTTTTACTATTACAAAATTCTTTTTGATCTTTTCTCAAATTCAGGATGTGAACTGGAGTTGTAAAAAAACCTTGCTTTTCTGTTCTATCATGTATATGCCAGTCACTCCAGGCAGGTTACTTTGCTCACTCTTGGTGTCTCAGTCCCTTAAACTGACTATATACTCTGAGATCATCTTCCTGTCAGTATAAATGAAGCTAGAAGTACCAAAATACATAGCTTCTCCTTTCCTGTTGGCTTTGGATGAGGAATAACACATGCTGAATAGTGTCTTTCTTCATAAAAGCTGGTGGCATGAAGCAACATGGTGAATTCAACAAGCTATTTATAGAGAGTTTGNAAAAAAAAAAACAAAAAACCCCAAAAAAACCCACCAACAACAAAAAAAACCACAAAAAAACCACACACAAGAACCATAGCCAGCAGATATCCTCTTCTGTTTGTGAATCCGTGCTGCTTGGCCTATGTGCCTATACCTCATATTAGAATTCTTAATGTATGGGCTGATATGTGTCTGGAGTTACGTATGTAATATGCCAGTCATCAGGTAGTGTTGAAGTGTTTTAATGGGTCTTGGGTTTCCTAGTTGTTTGAGCAATTTTCTATACTAAAACCTGAAAATTGGTAGGTGAAATACAAAATTGGCAGAAGCTCTGCCTGATGACACTCTGAGTACCTCTTAAAAGCTTTTCATCAAAAGGCACATTATTGGGGGGCAAATGGCCAAAATCTTTTCTCTAGTCTTTCTGACTGTAGTGAGAATGATTACCTGAAGGAAAAGGAGTGGAATAATGCCACTTAAGCCAGCACGTCTTGCGCATCTTCCCTTAAAGCTGTTCCTTTAAGGCATGCGCTATTCAGAAGTACAGGGGAAGGAGGCTGCGAAAGATTGACTAAATATGCGGAAACAATGTTTTCTGCTACAACTGATTTATCGAAGAAAAAATATAGTAATGTTCAGTTACAGTCTAGTTTGTTTCCCTATCATGTTTTAAATGTCAATGAACGTATGGACCTGTTGGAGAAGGTCCAGAGGAGGCCACTAAGATGATCAGAGGGTGGAAACACCTCTCCTATGAGGACAAGCTGAGAAAGCTGGGGTTGTTCAGCCTGCAGAAGAGAAGGCTCTGGGGAGACCTTATTCCTGCCTTTCAGTACTTAAAGGTGGATAATAGGAAAGATGGGGACAGGCTTTTTAGTAGAGCCTGTTGCAGTAGAACCGAGGGGTAGTGGTTTTAAACCAAAGGAGAGGAGATTCAGACTGGAAATAAGGAAAAAAAGAAATTATTATGAGAGTGGTGAAACACCAGCACAGGTTGCCCAGAGATGTCCAGTAGATGTCCCATCCCTGGAAACATCCAAGGCCAAGCTGGAAGGGGATCTGAGCAACCTGGTCTAGTTGAAGGTGTCTCTGCCCATGCCAGGGGACGTGGACTAGATGAAGTTTGAAGGTCCCTTCCAACCCAAACTATTCTATGATCTGGTTTTAAGCCTGTAGTTTCAATACTGAAAGATTTTAGGGTTTTTCTTCCCGTTTTCCCACATGCAAACAAAAAAACGATGAAGTCCTCACTGGACAATTGCTCTCCAATCATACAGATTTTGGAGAGTTTTTTATAAATCGCTTGCTATTTGTACCAAAGGTGCCATCAGTACAAATTCTCCAAGTCCTCTTTTTCTCTTGGAAGTGATGTTTCTCTTCAGTTTCAAAAGCTATTCCCTGCTGGGCAGTTGGCTGATGTGCTAGATATTTTTTCTTCTTTCCTCTATTTTATCTTTTCCTGTATTTCTTTTTTTCTTTCACTTATTTCTCAGTTGTGCTGACACTGGTTTAATGTAAAGGTGAGTCGAGACTGTCTTTAAATTACACTTTTAAACCTATCTCATACATTTTATCAAGATACCTATAATGGTTTACCTCAGCCCTCACAGCAGTTGCATTCTCCAAGCACACACCCGTACTGGCAGCACCATCCTCAGTTACTCAAACAGGGAGCTTCATAAAGTTGCTAACTCTATGCTATGCAGAACAATTTGGTTTGGTTTTCTATTTCATAGTCTAAAAGCATGGCAACGGAAGTTCTCAGTGTCTGAAGTAGTTAATAGTGGATTAGTATTAGAAAGTAACGCTCTTCAGAGACTAGTTCTTAATTACAGCCTTTATGCTACTCTGGTGTTGTAAACAGTCAAAGAAGTATTTTAATAATATGCAAGCATTATTTTGCTATTATATATTTTCCTTTTTTTTTTTTAATACTCTGAATAAAGATAGTTTGAGGTTCAGGTTTAAGATGCTTTAAAATCAAATTTTGCAACATTTTCATCTATATAAAACATTTGTATGCATAACATCTATGTGAAGCAATTGCATATCTATGCTAAATTTTAGGAGCTGATGTAGTGAGCATTCCAAGACTAAGTATTCTTGTGGAAGCAGCACATCTCAATGATTTTAAATGAATTCTGATTTTTAACATCATGCAGGTGCAGTCACCCTCCATCTGACAGACACATTATATCTTGCAAAAAGTTCAGAATAACTCTTTGAAAACTTTGAGACTTGGTCTCTATTCCAGTGAGAGGGAGAGAGAACACCAGGGCAATGGCTGCCTTAAACAGGGCAGAACTATATCGTTGGAGGTTTTTGCTCATTAATACATACTTTTTGTACACCTTCATTAGTAGATCCATTACTTGATCTCATTTACAGTCAAGGCATTTCAGTTTGCACCATGCCTTTTTCTGTGCCATGACTGAACTGTCAACTTCTTAGTTGGTTCAGTGTACTGACTGATAGTCATAAGTAGGTTAGTCAATTATTAAGCAGATGCAACTCTTCTTAAAGCCTGCCCCTTTTGTAGCATGGCAAAGTACCAGGGACCCTGACTACTGATCTCTGTTCTTTCTGAAAAAACAAACTTATAACATTCAATAGCCATTTCTACATAGGAAGGGGAAAAAAGACAAAAAAACGAAGAAAACAAACAAAACAAACAAAAAATACCCACACACCAAAAAACCCACACATACCCTACAATACAAATAATCTTGCTTTAGACATCCTGGTTATGATTGACTGTAATGAGCAGAGATCTTGCAATGGATTATGCTGTCACCATAAAATTATTACAATTATTTTGCTAGCATTTTGGAAATATGCGAAAACTAATAACTGTCACTTAGAAAAATTGCTTTCAAGTGTCTGGTTATAGTCTTAAATAAAGCCATCACCTATCATTTTTTATGTGAGAGTATCTTAAAGAAAACAACCAAAAAAGACAACTAAAAAATTCCCTCACAAAACAGAAAAAGATAACAGTGAACAAGTTGAAAGGGAGAAAAAAGACTGAAACAATGAATACACAAAGTAGGTAAATTGATGTGGGACATTCTTCTGATATACACACTAATTATGTTTATACCAACATAAATATTTATGAACCACCGAGGATACTGCTTTTGAAACATACCCTGCAGAGCAGCATTTTCTTTCTTTGGAATATCAATATATTTCGAAGTTAGTTTTCTTTCCAAATTAAGATGAAAAGTCAAATTTTTGTGAGATAAAAAATCAAGAAATTATTTCCACTTGATAGAATTTAAACCATTTATAGTACTGTTTTCATCTACTTATTTACTAGTGAGCAGAAGGAAAATGAATCAGAATGTAAAAGTACTGTTTAATTTGGCATAGTGCAAAAGAGGATTTGAAGCTTTTGAGGCTTCCTCTTCCCTCCTTAGGTTGCTTAAAATACACTTCCACAAGGAGCTTTTGACAGACTTGTATTCTCTTAGCTTAAGTAGTCAGTTAGTTTTTATTTTGGCTAGTGTCTTTTTTTTTAACTACTTAAATCTATTGTCTGATTAATGAGAATCCCTATCTGAGCTGCTGTTAGAGGTTTTTTTCAAGCAGCAACATGTTTTAACTTGAGTTATTGGATAAATATCCCTCGGAAACCACACCAAATCTTACTGACACACTGTGTTGGTCTGAGTGGTAATGCCAAAAAAAGCAATGCATAATACTGTCTTGTGTTCTTCCATAGAGTTGGTGGTTTTTCTTTGTCTTCAAATAGAGCTAGAAAACAGTGAACCAACATTTGTGTTGACACCTGGACGTGGATCTCATCACTCTTGTCCAAGATAATGCCTTATGCAGAGTTACGGTGCAGATCGGTGCTTGAAGTGGGACCGTGGGCTACAGACGAGAGCAGCGCCTCTCTCTTCTCAGAGGCATGCTGCAGTTTTGTGGATCCACACCTGTGCTTGGGGGACTCACAGGGATTTCTGCTGATCCCTGCAGGCAGCCCAAGTGGGCTGGGATGGAGTTGTGGGGAGTTATAGTCTCCCTGTAAGGCAGCATGGGGCAGCTGATAAGCGATATCTTATACTGGAAGAGGCAGTGGCTGCTGGCTCAGAGCTTCAGCTGGATTTCTGCCTCTTGATCCCGGTGACCAGCAGGGATCTCCAATCGCAGCTGGCCCTGAACTCAGCAAGGGCCTCTGCTGCTCCTGATGCAGCACCTTGGCTTTTTATAAACATGGTTTTCCAGTTTCTAGTGGGCCTGATTCCCCCATACTTTCTGCTTTGTTCACACTCTGCTGTTGGGTTAAATAACTTCAGTGACACAAACTAGGCATCAACTGGTAAACTCAAGTGTATGTAGCTGGAATATATTTTGGATCCTTTTACCACTTATAGCTCATCCAGTGTATTGCTGTCTGAAAATGGTGTAGTATCAGCATTTGAAAGTGGCAGTATGAGGTGTTTGGTTTTATTTGTTTCCTGTACTCGAAGTCCTTTGTCTGTACATACAATTCTTTTCATGAATCTTCTTATCTCACATATCACTTTTACTTTAATAATTGTATTGGAAAGCAGATTGATTAACTGATACACCCTGTCTCTGGATTTTTTTTAAACTATTAGTGAAGCGTGTAACTCTCAAAATGTGGATTCTGTATTTATATTTTCTCCAGCATGTTTGAATTTTACAGATGGCTGATATTTCTTTCATCCCACAGCAGTAGCCCTGAAGCAAGGGAATACTTGGCTAATCTTTTTCAGTGTCAGTAGCTGGCATTTATTTTCCTCTGCTGTGTATATGTTAAAAACAACCAAACAAACAAAAAAAAACCAACAAAAAACCTCACCTGATCTTAAATCCTTGGTGCCTGATTATTTAGCATCAGCCTCATACATTCTTTTGCTGAGAAGCAGAAGTACAATAAAAATTTAAATGTGTTCCTGCTAAGTACTGGAATTGAAGTAGTCGTAGAAAGAAAATACGCTGTTCTGAACAGTAGGAAAGCTGGATTTTGGCAGGGCTATGTTCTTTTATCAGCTCGCTGAAGCAAGTCTATTTCTTGAAACAGATTATTTTGAGAAAACTCTGTAAAAGAAGCTTGACTAAAATGTTTGCAACTCTTCTCATTTTGAAAGGCTTTCTGTATTCTGAAACATTGCAAATATGCAATTCTGGGTCATAACGTTTGCTTTCTTAACAATCAGTCTGGATCTACCAGCCAAGTGCTACAAGCCGTTATGGAGTGCTGTTGTCAAACTCCATAATAATTAAAAGACACAAATGAACACTTTCAAAGTATGTCTGTATCTTGCTGATCTGTATTTTCTAAACAGTATGTAGTTGGAAGAAGTGATTACGTTCAAAAACTTCTGTGGCGTATGTTGCCGTAATGTTTAATTGCTGAGTTAGGAACCTGCAGCAATTTTAATGTAAAAAGTTTCTTATCAAATGCAATATATGGTTTATGTTGGAATCATTTTACTGTTTTTCCACACTTCCGTGCAATGAAATTCTCTGCTAACATTAATATGTGCTGTATGAGAGTGTTATATATTTATATCAAATTTTGTAGTCCTTTTGTTTCTATAAACTTTTATTTTGAGATTAGGATATTGACTTCTACTTTCTGTGCTGATTTCTGATTTTTGTTGTTGTTGTTGTTGTTTTTTCCCCCAAGAACACAGTGAACGGACTTTGAGCTTTACAGCTTGTCTCAGAGACTAAGCTATGTCCAGACCTAATTGTGCAGTGGTTGCATTCACTTACAGCAGATCACTTAATTATACATTCATCAGAAATGAGCTGGACTGTAAAACCTGGGCTATTTAGGCACAGAAAGTTCATATGCCAGTCAGCACGCCATGATGAGCTGTGCTGGCATCGGTCACAAACAGCACAACTTGCTCGCTTGTTCTGTCTCTCAGAGCAAAGTGTGGTGCTAGAACATGTCACATAATCCATGTCTGAAAGACCTGCTAGGGACCATGTTCACAAACAGGCTTCTCTGACTCCAAGGTAACTTTACGAGTGAAGCAGGTCTTTGTAGGAATAGATATTAATGAAATGTAATCATAAAATGTGAAATAAGCTCCTCAAGTAAAGGCTGTCACAACACTGCTGCCTTGTGTATGAAGTGCAAGCCATGTTTTCAGCTTGGCTACCCTAATATAAATCTAGAAAATGTGCATTTGAAAACAACAATTGTCTACCAATATGAAGGCGTAGTACTGTGTTAAAATTTGTTAATGGAAGTATAACGCTTTATTTTCTTTGGAAATGTTATAACATCTTAAAAGTAGAAGATTCCACTGTTGGAATTTTTGAATGTCTCTTCATTAATATTTCTGTATACAGGAGCTCTGACATCTGTCACTTGGGATATTTAGAAAGTTTTCTGTTTCAAATATGTGAAAACTTTAACAACAACTTTTAGTGTCAGCTAGTATGGAAGAGTTTGCAAAACCATCTGACACTGTTTGTACAGCCTTGCACCAAGTTGTGCTCCCAGACATCTGTTTCTTACCAGTTTTGAGATATACTGCAGTCCGCTCTGTAGTGTAACTAAGTTTCTGGTGAACACACATACTCCAAAGACAAGATGATAGGTCTGGGGTTTTTTTGTTGCTGATGCTTGTTTGTTTTTAATGTACGAGCTGCTTTTTTAATTGATCCAAACTTTCATGTCAGATTTTCTTATTTTGTGCTGTTAATAAATGCATACTTATTTTCACAGAATCACAGAATGTTAGGGATTGGAAGGGACCTCAAAAGATCATCTAGTCCAATCCCACTGTCAGAGCAGGAACACCTAGATAAGGCTACATAGGAAGGCATCCAGGCAGGTTTTGAATGTCTCCAGAGAAGGAGACTCCACAACCTCCCTGGGCAGCCTGTTCCAGTGTTCCGTTAACTTCACTGAGAAGAAGTTTCTTCTCAA
>VWYH01010167.1:312022-365252 GCA_013399365.1 Pampusana beccarii | reverse complement strand
CGGTTCACAGTCCACCTCACTACTCCATCATCCAGTCCACATTTCCTCAGTTTAGCAGCAAGGATGCTGTGGGAGACTGTGTCAAATGCTTTACTGAAATCAAGGTAGACCACATCCATGGCTCTGCTATCATCTATTCACCTTGTTATGTCCTCATAAAAGGCTATGGGGTTGTTCAAGCCTGACTTCCCCTTGGTGAAGCCATTTTGACTGCCCCCAATGACCCTCTTATCCTTGATATGCCTTGAGATGGCACCAAGGATAAGTTGTTCCATCACCTTCCCAGAGATGGAGGTGAGGCTGACTGGTCTATAGTTACCTGGGTCCTCCTTCTTGCCCTTTTTGAAGACTGGAGTGACATTTACTTTCCTCCAGTCCTCAGGCACCTCTCCCATTTCCCACGACTTAGCAAAGATTATGAATAGTGGGCTAGCAATGATTTCAGCCATCTCCCTCAGCACCTGTGGGTGCATCCCAGCTGGACCCCACTGTTGTCAGATATAGTTTCTCAGGTATGTCACTAGGTATGTTAAAAGATACAGAACTTCCTGGCTCTCTGGCCTACAATGTTGTAGGTTTTCCTCTATTCTGATCTCGTAGAAAACACCCATTCTTCTTTCAGGTGTTCTTTTTTTGTAGGATGTTGGCATGGCAAACCTAATTGTACTTTTATAACAGAAGCGGTAATCAGTAGACATTGGAGTCCTTCTGGTCTCAATTGGTTTGGAAAGTCTTTTTCTAAACAGTCAGCCAGTCGAAAGAGATATGGAGAGTCACAGCCGGCTTGGAAGCTACACTGCAGTCTTTTGACTTCTTTCTCTTGGCCTTGGGTTGCTCCACTCTACTACTTGTTCTCCTTAGGTGGTGTACTCTAGTGTGAGACATTCAAGGACTGAGACCTTAACTTATATGTGAACATGGAAGTCCATGTTTAGAAGTAGGAATTTTTACTGGCTTACCTTTATTTTTGTATCTCAACATTTCATGCTGTCATACACTCCGAAAGTGCAAGCAGTAAAAAAATGTCATGGGAAGAAATGGTTACTTTGTTACAAATATTGCCATATTTACATGGTATGATATATTAAAGCATTGTAATGCTACAACGAATGAATACCAGAGTCATACACTTATTTTTGGCATGAATTTAGGATGAATAAATACATTTGAAGTCAGAGATGTGCATAAGCAAATAGCTAGATGAGACCTGAGGTGTCACAAATACAGTCATCAAAATGCTGCAAAAGTACACTTTTTTCAAAAACCATTAACTCAGGCTCTCTGACATTTGCAACCTGCACCTGGAGCTTCTAATGAGCAAATAAGGTCACTGGAATGAGTCACTGGTGTGCGATTGCTGAAGGCAAAGATGCCACTTTGCAAGATGCTTTGAAGTGCGGGTATGCAACTGTCCCTGCCTGTTAGAATTCACGGGGTATTCGGCATGTGGAGGCAAAGGACTTGATTTAGGAGCAGCCAAATGCCAAATTCTATCAAGGTAGTTGATATGTTCGGGTTAATAGGTGTGAAAAAGAAATATACTAATATGGGAATGCATGTTCGATCTGTGTGGGAAAAGGCACAGGTTTCCAGCACTGTGAGTCTGTGTAACTATTAGAGCGGTATATGCTATTGCCTCATTTCTGTTTCATTATGTGAAGGAAAAAGGAAAACATTTCTATGCTCATGCTGGAATTTTACTTCATAAATTATGCTCTTTCAGAAGCTTTTTCATGAGAAACAGGCAGCTTGAGCTAAAAAATTATTTCTGCCTAATTTGCTTCAGTTTAGAGATAGGTGAATAATTAGCATCTAGGTCAGCTTTATGGTTCTCTGTTTGTAGGCAGAATTTTGAATGTGAACAGGGAAACCATTCATAAGTTTCCATTTTTTTTTTTTTAATACTGACTAGACCTTTCTGTGGGTTAGTGGTTTAATTCAAGGCCTGTCTGCAGTAAAAAACTTCAATACGAAAACCTCCTTTCCTCTGTTCAAAAGGAACATGGCTAAAGGAAGGGAGAAAGAACAGGTAAGGGGGAAGGGGGGCTGAAGATTTTGAAATAACTCCTTTTGATTCCCTAAGGTCCCACACCCTATTATGTTAAACATCTTTTCTGCAGTGTCGGAAGTCTCATTAAAATAAAGCTTTATGTAGATATTCCTCCCCCCTTTTTTTAACAAGGCTTGTTATCTTGGCACAAAAGTAAATCAGCATTTTACGTTCATGATTATCAACCAATATGGATTTACATATCTCTAGATTTACTATTGATTTAAGCAAAAAGCATTCATGTTTGGTTGAAGCAAAAAGGTACAGAACCCTCTCTCCTCCTTAGTACTGTGCCATGAGTTGAGTGCTAAATGGCTTCAACTATCTTCTAAATATCCTGAGCTGAAGTTCATCAGGCTGAGGTGTTTAATTTAATTAGGCAATTTACGCAAATACTCTCTGATCTGCTTTTACTCAATTGTAGGTTGACCCATTAGTCTTCTTCAAAATTAGGAGTGTGTGGAGAGGAGGAACAGAGGTACTCTTCTTCTTGAATTTAATAATGCTAGTTACCTGGGTTGTTTTTTTTTTTTCAGTGAAATTCAAGGATTATTAAAAACAAAAGGGCCTAACCACTTCAGGCTCTTTACAGGCCTTGCAGCTGTACTTTCATCTTCCCTGTGTCTATGGGGCATTTAATGACTGAGTTCTTGTTTAATGTGTTTTAATAGCATATTTTTTGTCCCTGTAGCTTTTGTATTATTGTCTTTATATTCTTTTGTGACTGGCTTGAAAATCTTGTTTCCACTTTCTTTAGGCTTCTTTCTAGGATATGAGGTAAATTAAAATTCATTAATTAGCCGTATTGATCTGTGGGTATGTTTCTTGTTCTGTGTGCATATTAATAATTCATAAATTATGCTTGTGCCCATAGCTTGTTTTTTACAAAATCGATTTTCTTTGAAATATTGCTGGTCTTTGGTATCCTTTTGCTTTCTTTTGATCCATCTTGAGAATAGTGATTGTTGGTTCTACAGCTGTTGGTGTGCCTGGCTTTTTTTTTTTTTTTTTTTTTTTTTTTTTTTTTTTTTTTTTTTTTTTTTTTTTTTTTTTTTTTTTTTTTTTTTCTCATTTTTGTTTCTTGCCTTTACTTGTCGCCAGGGTATTTTCTTTTATTTTACAAGTAGTATTTTGGCAATGAAAATTGCTGCCAGGACAGCTTATCTGTTCTTGCTTTCTGTAGAGTGGATATTTTCCTTTGGCCCTGGCTCATTACTGTTGACTTTGATTTCTCAAACTAGCTAGTGCCTTTGTACACAAAAGTCGTATGTCATTGTCACTGTCATCCTGGTGACTTCTCCATCTGGGCACTTTTCCCAACAGCTTTTCGACATACTTCTGAAAAACAGGCAATTAATGGAATTCGCTACCAGGTTATCTTTTGCTGTTGGGAAAATGGTGCCGGTAAATCTGATCTAAAATCTGAACTGGAGTATTCAATGGAGGTAGGGATTATTGAAATCTTGTTACTACTTTCCTAGCTATAGGTCTCATAGCAGAAATGTTGTCTTTCCTAAGAGAAGCTTGGCCATAGTGCTGACATCAAGTGTTGGAACAGGTTGCCCAGAGTGGTGGTGCAGGTCCTGAACCATGACCAAAGCATGGTAAGGGATGATGGGGAGGAGAATCGTTCCAAAAGTGTATTCCCAGAGCCATCTTTAGTATGGTAGACGCATCTTCTGATTCCCCTAGTCTGTCACATTGAACATGCGAATCCAGTGAACGTATGGAGTAGTGGGGAGTTCAGTGTGTGTTTTCATTCTGGCTGGCAGCTGTACCACTAAAGGTAAGAAACCGTTCCGTGACTCTGCCTCTCCACTCCCAGTTCGATGTCTGTGTCTGAGCATTCAAGGGGTAAGTCATGGTCAACAAAATGGCACTTTTAAAGCATTACAATTAAATATACATCGTATCTCTAATTCTGTGTGCAAAGAAATTCAAGGAAAGAGCTGGTGAATTAACTCATTCTATGAACTACCCTGAATCGAATTCATGTTTTTTTTAAATTATTATCATATATATATATTAAAAAATTTATTTATTTAGAATAACCCTGGGTAGCATCTTCAATGTGAACAGATAGACACAGAGCCCTACCTAGGGAATATAATAGGTTCTCAAAGTGAAGCCAGGGAGAATTTCTCTTCTGTCTCCTGAGACAGATTCACCTAGAGAAAATTAGCATGATATCTTACATATCTGAGTCTCTGGTTGTACCTAGAAAAAGGAGAAAAATGTGCCTAAGAAAAGATAAAATGTAATTTCAGATAATATGTATTTTACTGGTATATTTAAGGACACTCGCACTTCTGATGCTGTTTGATAACTGTGAAGGCTTCAATTAAAATATGAAACTTAGATCTGTGAACTTCATATTTTGACTTGTCTTCTTCCCAATTTTGAATTGCAAAAGTCCTTAAAAGCAAACAAAACAACAACAAAAAAAGAAAGTATTTTTGTGCTTAATTTCGTAAATCAAAGTAGTACAAGGAAATCTTGGTGCATTAATGATAAGTTTCTAATCCACACATTATAAGGGTTGCTCCTTAGTAATTTGTAGTCTTCTACATTGTTGACTTGGAGTGACGTTTTTCAATGAGCAAGGTTGGAAAGACTTCTATATTCAGCTGTTAAATGCTGGTGTGTTATTCTACATCGCTTTGCCAGTTTACCCAACCTGACCTCTGAGAATCCATTTATTATAATATTGAAGCTCATTCAGATGTTGGCTGCTTGTATGCTAGTTGCTAAAACAAGAATAAAAAGACTTTCATCTAAGATGGGCAAAAATGTCTTCTCGGAGTTTCAGGGCTGGATTTGTCAAAATACATGCAGCACATTGAAGTCTTAATTTTGAAGTTCTTATCTTATTGCCATCACTGTCTTTGGGACTGAAATTTTTAATGTTTTTGACAGTTTTAAAGAAGAACCTAGTTATTTTTTCAGCAACCAAAACACGCTTCAAAAAACAGTAGAAAGCAATAAGGCTGCTTTTTGCATTATCTTAGTTTTGCTAAACATTGAAGACTGGAAATAATATGCTAACAGTAATGATATAAGCCATTTTTACTGTGTTGTAAATTAATTTGTAATTGTAAATTAATAAAATGTAAATCAGTTAAACTGACTGAGAAGCAGTTTAACACTCGGCATCAGATGAAGTCAGCCTTGGTTTGGCAACCACAGTGACCAATACTTTAAAATCACAGTGACTGGTTGCTCCAGCATTTTATTTGCATGTTCTACTGTCACTACCACTTCTTAATGTTTTTGCAAGAGAGAAGATCTGAAAACATGCTGCTTTCACCAGTGTATATATATTTTTAATTTCTAGAAGAAGCTACATAGAACATCTAGGCAGATATGTTCATTTTAAAAAGGTTTAGTACATTTTAAATTTGGATTTTTTTTCTGGGTTTCGGGGTTTATTTTTTTAATGCTTCCTTGAACAGTGCTTGAATTGTCTTAATTCAGTGTTTTGTTTCAATAATGATATAATTTTTCAGCACTTTGGTATTACAGAGCACTGTAAATCGTTGAGGAAAAACATTGTTTTCTTTTAGTCTACTACTTTATAGCTTAAAAGGGAGAGCCTTCCTGTAATATCTATTTCTGAATTAGAGTGCTGGGTCAAAATTGATACAGAACTTTTGAACTTTTTCCCCATTAAATTTTATTTCCTTTCTCTGTTTCTCCATATTTAAAAAGCTGTCTTTTCCTGTGTAGGATAAAATTTCATGTGGAGAATGCAAACTGGCTCTTGTTACAGGAATCCTGGAGCCTTTTTTTTTTTTTTTNTTTTTTTTTTTTTTTTTTCCCAAAATCTACAATGAATATCATGCTAGGAGTAGAGAGGGATTTTTTTTTTTTTTCAGTCTTACATGGTGTGTCAAATCCCCTACTTAAATATTTCTTGCTTTTTGTACAGCTTTTACTAATATATTTTGGACTATAAATAGATACATGAAACCATCTAATAAGATATGGGCTTCTGAAGAGAGAGTCCTTTGTATGCTGTGTGCAGCTATAACAGCATATGTACTGTAGCTACTTCTGTAAAGGATTTCCCTTAGGAAACATTGAAAAAGCCTTTATGGGAAAGTTGTTTGGTTTATAAAAAGAACAAAAAAAACCCACAACAAAACAAAACCAAAACCCACCAAAAGCTTTCTCTGGACAGTGTAAACACAGCATCCAGGTGTACCTTAGCTGTTACTTTTGTTAGTAAATCTTTTAATCCATGGAGATGTTATGAGAACGAGTAAATTTAATCTTGTCATATGGTTATGATTTCCAGCTGGATTAGGCCTGGGATCATCCCAGTGTTACTGTCATTGCCACTGTAACTGGTTCAGGACAGACAGCTGATCCCAAGACCGCTTAAAGGATCAAAAGCTTTTCAGAAGCGTTTCCATGTTTTCTATTGTCCGTACACTTCTGTCTTTCTAGGCTAAATTCACCTTCAGAAAGTCTCTATAGACAGAAATTCAGTGTTTCAGCACATTTTTTTTTAATCCTTTTTGGTCTGTACTTTTATCTTTGTCCCATCAGTATTGCCCAAACCATGTCCTTTTGCTTTTAGCCAAGTAATGGCAGCAAAGCATAAAAATGAAATCTTTTTCAGGTATTCTTTTGTATATTGAGAAGTGCAGCAAGAAAATGAGAGCTGACTTACAAAGGAGTTAAAAAGAAAATAAAAATGTATATACATAGCAGTGCTTTAGGGGCGTGCCTGGAAAGTACAGGAGAACCAGAAGTATGGGTGCTTAAACATTTCACTGTACAATAAAATCAAAACTAAGTTACTATACTAATCTTGATTTTAAAACAGATTATGAAAAGGTGGAGGTGAAACCATCAGGACCACATATAGTCTTTTTGTATGTTTGGTTACCCTTCCATGTTCAGTGTTGCTCAGTTGTATCCTGACTTTCTAACCTGATGGGTAACCTCCCACATCAGTAATATGTATAGTACAAAGGACCCAACATATTTAATATTGTTTCAATGTATTTGATAGGTGATAGATGTTTATGTGAGTCAAACCAGACGGTACAGAAAATAGTAGTTTCTTTATAAATACTCCATAAGCCTTACATTGTTATACAACTGATCAGTAGAAATTCTTATTTGCTCTTCTGCAAAGCTTTTAGTTATGCTCGGACCATCACGCCCACAAATAGCACTTGGATTCTTTATATCAATATTAAGGGCTGAGGAGCAAAACAGGAATTATCCTATTTTATAATTTGAGTTTACTTAATGGTGTTTTATGTGTCATTACACATGCCTAAGATTAAATTAAAAAATTGCTTTAAAATATGTATTTCAAAACATCATAAAAGCATAGTAATTCAGTAATTGATGTGGTAGATAATGACAGCCTGTCCATTTCCAGCTCTACCAATACAAGAGTTCATTGTTTTTGCTGCTGTTCTCCACTGTGGTGGTTAGAAAATATAGTCAGAGCACCAAACTGAGCAGAAATCAGGCTTTTTTTCAGTCAGAGTACAGGTTAGTATTTCCAGCCCTCTGTCACTGAAACAAAAGAGGGCCCCCTGCAAAAGAAAATTCTTTTATTATGTGCTTAATTAAAATGCGCAACTTGTTTAATGTTTTCATGACAGTAGTCTTCAAAAACCTAGATACTCTTAAAATTCTGAAATGTGAAAAGCATCTTTTCTGTGAGGTTTAAGTTGGAAGGCCAATGAGCGTGTTTACCAAACTAGTTAGTTTTCCCTGGAAAATATCAAGTTCGTGAAGATGTTAAAACTCTTTTTGACTCCATTATTCAGGATCTGGTTGGCAGCTTTTATGCCAAATATGCTATGTTGTGAGGTGTGGAAAGGCAGTGATATTAACTTTGTATTGCTAGAGAGCATCGCTAGACATACTTTTATAGCCTGGATCAAGGAAATAGGACAAATAATTTTAAAATTAGCACAGCCATAACATTGTGTTTGCTGTAAATAGTTTTAAAAGAATCATTAGAGATGTCGGGGCTTTCAGCAACATTGATAAATTATTAAATGTAATGTGTAGTGTAGATCACAGAAGCAAAGAATGAAGTGCTTGAGGGAGACATTCCCCTGCCATGTTAATAAAATATACAGTGGAATAGTAGCAGCCATTGCTGATGCTCGGTTTGAAACGGCACAGGAGAGAGTAACTAGAAGTTGTGGTTTGTATTTTTGTATATCGTACGTGACAAGTAAATGATAATTTGAATGTGTTTATAAAATAAAAGGGGGGGAGGTGTGTAGGTTGTGCACATATTAGGCATTGAGAACTAAAGCTGGCAAAATATAAAGGTAAGAAAAAGATTTTGCCAGTGAATGTGGCGATCTGCTGTTTTTCCCTTTGAGCACCTGCCCTCTAGAAATCGACAGTTAACTTGGCAGTTTTGGACCTTTCTCTCATTTTGCTGCACATACTTGTGGGGAAGAGATAACATTAGTGATTTGGTAGCTAATTTGAAGCTTTGCTTTTTTCTGCATGTGCATGTATTTTTATTCTTTGTCTTCTGACAGAAAAAAACCTGTGCGATCTTCCGTACTGAAATATTTGCAATTATTTCCAGGCTACTTTTTGTGTTACATCATGCTTCAGTCTTTCTTGTTGCTAGCAATTTAAATCAGTAAGACTCGTGGTTAGGAAATTTCCTAAACTCGTCTAATAGAAAGAGAATAATTTAAAAAGACTTAAATCAATTCTGTTAATATCAAAATCCTTAGATTTTTGAGCAGGCCTTTTTTCAAAAGGTTCAGCAAACACAGAAGCCCAAGAGCAGTTCAAGAACTGCTGACTTGAAAGAGTGTTGCTTCACTCTTCCCTAATCCTATTAAATACAAGCTTTAGCAAAGCAAGATTCTTCCATGGTTTAAAATTAAGGAAGCAGATTGTGAGTTATAGAGAACTGTTATTTACCTCTCTGTATATTTGGGGGAGTGGAGATTGATTTGCTTTCTGTTGTAACTTGAAGAGGAAAAAGGGTGTTTTAATTACATTGAAACAAGAAAATCAGAGGTACTGAAATAATTATTGGATTAAAACATTCTATTTGTTTTTGTTCCAAATAAGAAGAAACTGACTTAGAATATATATTAGCTCTTTATTTCCCCATTCATTCCCTTATATTTTCTTCTTTGTGTTATTTTATAATTTATTTTTTTGCTAAATCTGTTTGAATCCTTTTAAGTGTGTGTACAGGTATTCTATCTCATTGTTACGCTTTGTTAAATAACTCACTCCATTTTAACAACTGCAGTCAGAATGTTTGTCTATTAAAAGGTCTTCTATTAAATATAAGCTTTCTTTTGTTCCTCTGTGCTATTATAGTTCAAACTGTTTTCTGAAAAATACTCAAAGGCATTGTGGGTTTTTTCTGTAAAATTATGTGCTTTTCTCGTTAACACTTGATCAGATTCTGACAGATTGCAAAATATTGCGAAACACTGATTTTGACAGTCACAATTTTGTAACTTCTTAAATTAAATTCAAATCCACTTGTTTTGTTTAGCAGTACATTTTTAGTCTAGTTCGTCACATGAAGTGCTATGCATATCTACTGTAATACTAGAAACTTGAGCTGGAAGGTACGTTCTTTACTAGGAGTTGCTATGCTAAGATGAAATTTTCAAGGCAAAATGTCATACAGCTTCTATATGTTCTGTATATTTTTCCACTCTTAATTTTTCTTAGATTTTTTTTTTAATATTATTTTTTTCTTTATAGTCGGTAAATTAGGATGAATCATGTTGCAGCAGTTCTAGGGGTTTTTTGCTTTCGTTTATTTCCCGTTTAACAGTAATTTGGCATAGTTCCTTAACAGTGATTTTTAAGTATAAAATCCTTCTGGATTCTGATGCTGCCGAATATGGAGGGCATCAAAGGCTGGACCACAGTACAGAGTACTTCTCTGAAGAATATCCTCACAATTATCGGCCTAATTCACTTATGGTAAGTGAGATTTTATTTTTCATTCTACTTTCACCTGAATAACTTTTAAAATTATTTGGGAATTAGGAGTCTATTAGGAATATTGGGGGAGGGGGATAAAATTTATTTTCTGAAATTAGCTTTTGTATGAATATAGTAGAGATGACAATGCTATGATTTGGTTATGACCTATAATGTTAACTGATTTTTCTCTTTTGACATTACATTTAAATTTGCATGCACTCTCCCAGTGTACGGCACACAACTTTCCTTGCCAACATGCATGAAAACCTTCTACTGTGCTTTTGAATTGTCGTTTTGAATATCATCATTTCCTTTATTTTCATGTCTGAGAAACTTCATCTTCATGCTTGCTTTGTGATTTAAGCCTCTATAGAAACTGAATCTTGCATCGCTTTCTTAAAATCATTTGCTTAACTCCGCAAACATGAATTAAAGCAAATCATGCGTTTGCCGATGGGCTTTTTCCTCCTCAGTTTACAGAAAAACCTTGCAAAATGGAACAGATTACTGTTCACATCAAGAATTTCAAGAATTTCCAGTCCTAAAGTGATATGAATAATGGATAAAGACTTTCCCACAAACCATTTAAGATGAAGTGGGAGGCATATCCTTGTGTACAATTTCTGTTAACTGAGGTGGTGACTAATAAAAACTCTACCTTTCTTCATTACTCTTAAAATCATTATCACTTATCACAATTAATAATTTTAAAGCATCATTTTCTCCATCCTTTATATGTATACATATGTACGCATTTCCCATTCATATATTCACATATGTATACGTGTGTATATGTTCACAAGCACAGCAGAATAAGATTTGAAAAGGACATGAATTAAGGCAGAGGTTACTGAAAAATTCTGAGAATGCTTGTGTTGCTGACTAGATTTTCATATCCAAAACATACACATGGGTGAACCGCTACGTATCTCTATACGGAGGTGTATCTATACACATAAACACCTCTAAATAAGTTACACTTGTAATCTTAACAGACTACAAGAATGGAGTCTTTGCACTGATTTGTGTGGGCCACTCCTCTTCCATGGCAGAATGGAAAAATCAATTTCTAGAGTCACATCTTAACATCTGTCATGAGATCTAAACTCCTGAGCATGATAGAATGGTTGTCAGTTTTAATATTTCTTTCTGTCTCACACCTACCCTGTTTCATTGTATGCAAGGTATTGGCATTTTTATCATTTGCTTCTTCTAAAATAGTTTCATGACATGAAAGAATTCTTGTGCTTTCATCATGGTTGGTGTAAAGGATCTTGGGAACAATTTTTTTTTTTTTTTTAATAAGCATATGTATGTGATAATGCCCCTGAAGTGTGAGTAAATATCTATGCTCATTTGCACACAAATAAACGAAGACTGTAAGATTTCATTCCTGAAGGTTACATAGCAAATTAAGGCTTCTGGAATTCTTGCTTTGTGTGTCTAACTCAAATACCTTGCTTTGGTGATTGGAGAGCATCTTAATTATCTAGCACTAACTTAACTTTGGCAAGCCAATTAACTGTAATTCGGAATGTATTTTTCACATCTGGAATCTTAGCTGGTGAGTGCAAGTCATTCAAGGCAGAAAAAATGCAACGAAATGTGAAGGCACAATTTGCTAGGAGCATGTGGAAGACAAGGCATGTGACAAGCAAAGCAGCAACTGTGCTTCTGCAGCATAAACTGTGGCATGGCAATGGCACTTCTGGGTCAGAAAGACACCTAGCAGCATGGGTCACGTTAATTTTCTTTTATGTCCTTCAGCAGTCCAATTCACAGACCACCTTCAGCCAACAGCCCAGAAGATGCTACAAGCACTACATAGAGGTAAAATACTAGTAAAAGGAGACCAAGTCAAAGTAACTGGGGAAAAAAATATGGAAAACCTGACTAAATTCAACAAGATAGAACTCCAAGTAAGAAAGAACAAAAGTTACAGTAAATACTTCCAGCTACTATTTTACAATAAAACAGCGATGTTTTATTTTAAATAGCAGTTTACATCCCAATTATTGGGCAATCACTTATCCTTGGGAGTTGCTTTCATCTTTGTTGAAGTTTCTAAAACCCAAGTAGAAGTCTTGCCCGCAAATTTATTTTCAAAAAACATGTGATGCCACCTCAATAAACTCATAAAGGTTCTTTTCCTGCTGTTTAACAATTATCTTATTCTCTTTGCATAATGCATGAGACTTAAGTTCCTTGTTTTGAAAATTTTAGTTCCTCCTCCACCACAAACTTTGAAGAAATATATTTTAATGACAGTTGCACCTCCCTTAAGGTGTGTAAGTAAACGTGGTGATCAAAACATGCCCAGAGGGCTACGACAAAATGGAATCACATGCAATAATTCTGCTACTCAAGTCAAGCTTAAATAGTACACAAATGTGTTACAAAAATAGAAGATTAGATGTGACATGATTCATTCTAGAAAATCATCTAATAAAATAAATATCCAAAGCGACATTCCAAAATGAGAAGAAGGGAGATATGAAATTCCTGGAGCAAAGAGCCCTGGATGAAGAGGAAGCTTTGTAAGCACTGCATGGCATTTCACTGTAACATTTTGTTGATGAGCAGATGATGATTCAGGTTTGTTTATTAGTGCTGTAGACAGCCAGATTTCAGAATCATCAGATACACCTTGAAAACTCCGAAGAGAAATGCACAAAAAAAATGTCCTTTGTAATATGACTGATTTAAATAATGATTATAATCCAATTTTTCCATTTCACTGCTTGCTTTGTTCTGGATTGTTAACAAATATATGAAATGTACATAACTTTCCACATAATCAAACTTCCTAATAACAAGCTGCTAGCCACTTATTGTTGTAAAAATAGGCTCTTTTTACCACAGTTCTATTTATTTCTGTTTGTGTCTCCACTGTGGTATTCTCCTAATAGCCTTTTTTTGAGGTGAAAGTTGTGGCTTTTTCAATGCTTCTGTAAACTTTTAGTTTTGTTTATGTCTTGTTATCTCTTTGCAAGATGTCAATTAATTGCTGCACACAGATTTCGCCTCTGGTCAGATCCTACGAAGTCATTTGTTGATAACATACTTGATTATTGTAACTGGATGTGAAACATAGATTTGGGGCAGGGGGGTAGAAAAAGAACGATTCTTAATAATACTCATAATTCAAAAAGTTTTGTCAGTCTTTTCTGAGGCATCTGACTTGACTGAATTTAACTGCGCAATGGAACTAGATATCAATGTGTGTCCTAGTAATTTTAGTATTTTTGTACACATCAGAAGTTGGGATTTATATGAAAACAGTGAGGTTTATGCTTTGATACTTCATGCACCAACACAACTGAGTAATAAGCAGGCTAAATGGAATATTGCAGAGTATGTTGTGTCATTGGCAAAGTAGTATGCAGTTGATTGAGAAATATAATTGTTTAACATTTTTCAGCTTTTACTTCAGCTTTTATAGATTTACTTTTTTGTGTAATTCTTTCCAATTAGTTAAAAAATAAATAGATGTCAAGTATTCCTTTCCCCCTGCCCCCAATACTCCTTTTTTCTGATTCTCTATTTTTGGAATCCACTCATATGATCTTTTCACATTAAATGAAACTGAAATGATATAGTTTATTTTAATAATATCCTTATTTACTGGGTTGGGGTTTTAACCTTGACCTTAATGTATACTATTCAGTGTTGAAGTTCAACTTCCCACTTGCTTGAGTCTATTGACAAAATTAAAATACTGACATAAATTGAAATAATTTAAAAGCTTTTAGTGACCTTAGCTTTGAAAATACTCGTTTGAATAACCCTCATTATAAGAATCTATATATTGAATTTTAAGGGACTGATGTAATCTTTAACTGTTTTCACCCCAGGCATGCACAGATATACAGATTGTATGAGAGGATGTCTGTAGTTGGAAAATTAGCTGGTTTAACTATGGGAATCAGTAAGACTTCAACACCAGCAGAGTCTTTTGTTAGTTTTACCTGTTGATGATTAAGACTTACAAATTTGTTTATCATTTGACTTCTTAAAACCACAAGCAAGCGTAATAATTCCAAAGTTATTGTGTTAGTCATTTTCATTCATCTATCTTATTTTTCAGTCTACTTGTTTGTGTTTGCCAGAGGGTTTTTGTTGTCTGTTTAAAGTACTCTTTCTTAACATGAAGAAAGAGTGCAGAAGATAATAGAGGAGAAATTTTGAGATACAGCCTGTGCAGTGTATGGACTTATTTTGCATAAATGAAGGAAGACAGTCTGAGAAATGATTTCTGCATATTCGTGCTGTACGGCTGTAAATTGAAAAACAAATTGGAAGGCAGAACTTCACATTATTTTAAGCATACCTTCTTTGTCATATGCAATATCTAGCAAAATGAAGCCCAAAGTGTCTGAGGTTTTGTATAACGAATTATAGTCAGAAAGCAAAAGCTATAATTTATTTTATTCATTGATAGTTAATTATATTTTCGGAATACTGTCAGTGTCTGACAATTAGTACTTGATACAGAGACATGAGATTGTCTAAAGCCCCCATTTTAATTAAAAGTTTTGGAAAATGTTGGCACAGACGCTTGTGACATTGCCTTCTGCATCTACCAGCTGCGATATGCACTATCAAATATTTTTCTGCAGTGCCTGGTCTAGCTCTGAGTTCCAGTAATTCTCCCATCTGTTGCAAAATGACCTTGAAATGATTTTTAGGGCTTGGTTTTTTCCAGCCCTGAAAGTGGGTGAAGAGTAGTTCATTGCAGTTCCAGGCAATCTTAGTTGTGCTTGCACCTGCTACTGAATCTAGTCTGACAGATCCGTACGCAGCAGTTGTCATTTGCAGAACTTATTGCTTCTGGGTTTTTAGGTACGTTTGGAGATCACTGTGTCTTGTCGTCCTCTCCCAAAATATGTAAGATGAGATTTCTGCTTATAGCTGCTGCTGTTCACAAGTGCTTCAGCAGGGAGTTTGGGCCTCCCGGGGCCCCTTCCCACGTGGATGAGCCCGTTCTGGCCATGTTCATTGAATGAGCCTTGTGAAATGGTGAAGGGGATGCAAATGTGATCAAACTTGTGTTCAGGAAGAAGCAGGGTAGAAGACCAGAGATCAGTAGAACTGAAGCTGGTAATTGGAAGCATATAATTCAGCAACAGTATATGAGAAGAAAAGGGTTTGAATAAACTTCTTAGACCCTTCTCCTAGGGTACAGAAAAAAAAAAAACAGAAAAGGCTTATCTCTGATAATGACTTTTACTGATGAATACATAGGATTTCTATGATGGTTTGATCAGGACATCTCTATGTACTTTTACCATACTTGTTTATCTATAAATACGTATCTCAGGCCACGTAGCTGGAGATAATGGAGAGTGTCAAGAAGGTGATTCTGCAAGTATACTAATAGCAAAAGCTGTTTAAGAATAAATACAAGTGCCTTGATGATGCGAGGAGTCAAACTTGTGGTGGGCATTATGGAGAGTACAGGAGGAGTCGGTGCCTTTATTTGCCTTAGACTCCAAGAGCAGTGTGCCAGTACAGTGCTGAAAAGAAAGTAGCAGTAGCAGAGCAATAGGTTAGGGATACCTTAAAGATGCTGGATAAATGGGACACACCCAGAGGTTTGAAAATATTTGGATGATGTGATTGCAAGGCTGTTGACCATCATAGCAGTCAGGGGAAATTTCTGACAATTAAAAGTCTGCAGTAAAAACAAAAAGGAAGGCTGAGAGATCTGTACGGCAGTCAGCTTCTCCCCTCAGTCCCTTGAGAGGTCATGGACCACCTCCTTGGAATCTGTATCCAAACAAGTGGGATATACCATATGGGTCAATCAGAAAGCAAATCCAGACTTAGCAAAAGCAAACCATGCATGCTCAGCCTGATTGCTTTCTGTGATTAAATTACTCTAGCTGTGTGCGTGAGGTTGCTACAGTCGATGCAGTAAGATTTTCAGCTTTGTCTCCTACAACATCCTTACCTAGGAGCTGAGGAAATATGAGCTGGGTAAGATTGTTAGGTGGGTTAAAAACTGGCTGGGCTGCTGCAGTTCTCGTCATCACAGGCTCAGTGTCCAGCTGTCAACTGGTATCAAGGAGAGTGTCCTATAGGAATTGCTGCTGGGGCTGATACTGTTCTGGAGTCTTCAGCAGTGACTGGAATGATGAGATAGAGCATACCCTCAGCAGATTTGTAGATGACACTGAATTAGAGTGAGTGATAAATTGACTGTTAGAGGCCCACTCCAGACACATCTCAATAAATTTTAAGATTTAGCCAACAGAAACTTCATAAAAATTAATGAAGAAAAATTCTGCGGAGGAATCTCATGCGTCAGTAAAGATTAGAAACCAAATTGCTGAGTAGCAGCCCAGCTGAAAGGACTGGGGTTATGCTGGAATCTAGGTGGAATGAACGGAGTTTGTCGCAGATATATATCATAATGTGTCAGAAGAGATGTCTTCATTAATGCATTTCAGTCTGTTGGAATTCTCTTTATCTTTTTTTTTTTTTTTTAAATAATTTGGACCTAAATAACTATAACTTAAAGACAGTAAGGGGTGGGGGGGGGGCAGGAGGGAGTATCTGTGGTATTTACCTAGGAAATGCAAAAAGAACAGTGAGTGCCATTTTTTTTCCGTTATTTAAGGAAGGCAGAACTGATTAATACAATAGAAACACAGCTGTTTCAGTGTATGGGATGTAAGCCTTTTATTGTATGCTATTGCACATTTATTTCTAGAATATTAAGTGCTGTATGTATGTGTTTTGATATGAATCAGAATGATGGATTAAAATATATGCAAGCAGAGTTCTTAATCTAAAACAAATAGAAACACCAATTAGAATATGCATAATTTTACTAATTAATTAGCTTTTAGCTGAGGATTTTTATGGATTGAGAGCAGACCTGAGGAGAAAGACTTGGAGGTGCTGGTTGATGAGAAGCTCAACATGAGCTGGTAATGTGCAGTTGTAGCCCAGAATGCCAACCTTGTCCTGGGCTGCATCACAACAAGCATGACCAGCAGGTCGAGGGAGGTGATTCTCACCTCTCTGCTCTGGTGAGACCCTACGTGTAGTACCACATCCAGCTCTGGGACAGCAAACATAAGAAGGACAGGGACCCGTTGAATCGGGTCCAGAGGAGGCCACCAAGATGATCAGAGGGCTGGAATATCTCTCCCATGAAGACAGACTGAGAGAGCTGGGTTTGTTCAGTCTGGAAAAGAGAAGGCTCCGTGGAGACCCTACAGCAGCCTTCCAATACCTAAAGGGGGGCTACAAGAAAGCTGGAGAGGGACGTTTTACTCTCCAAATTTTTACAAGGCATGTATTGATAATAAGACAAGGGGTAATGGCTTTAAACTGAAAGGGGGGAAATTTAGATTAGATATAACAAAGAAATTCTTCACTGTGAGAATGGTAAAACACTGGAACAGGTTGCCCAGAGAAGTTGTGGGTGCCACATCCTTGGCAGTGTTCAATGCCAGGTTGGATGGGGCTTTGAGCAACCTGCTGTAGTGGAAGGTGTCCCTGCCTATGGCCTTGGGGCTGGAATGTGATGATCTTAAAGGTCCATTCCAACCCAAATTATTCTATGACTCTTTGATTCAGGATGTCAGAAGAGGAAAGAATGGAGGTGAGAAAATCTAGGCAGTGGAACAAGTAATTAGTATCTCTATTTAATAATTAATAAGATATTTAATAATTAATATTAATTCATTGTTCATGCCTTAATTTTTTTATTGCTTCTTGCCTTAGAGGTGGTTACACTGGCCTGTGGAATAAATTGATAAGATTAGGAGATAATGCCATATTTGGCATTTCTATGATTTACCAAGAAGCCCACCAAGACAAAAAACACTAAAACACATGGTTAGTTTGCCCAGATAGGGAAAAAACATGTACTCTAGTAAGAAGCTGGCAGTTGTATCTCTTCATGGCAAATGGAAAACATCTCTCTCATCAGTCTAAATACAGTCATTTGCCCGAGTTCTTAAATTGTGCTTAAAACCAGTTTTTAAATTATGATTGGCAATTAATTGGTGGGAGTGGGATGCTTCCACACTGCTCTCAGATTCTGAGCTGATGTAAATTGACTTTAAAGGAACTGAGCTAATTTACTCTTCCTAGGACCTGACATATTATTGACCAGAATATAATTGAGAATTGTTGTGTCCTGTAGTAATGGTAATTTTTGTTCCTTTCACTGAAGTAACCTCTACACATTCTCTCTTAGAAAAAATATTTCTGTTTGCTCCTTCTCCCTTCTCACCTCGTCAAACAAACTCAGAACACTGAATTTCTCCATACACAATTTTAAAACCTCTCCTTTATCTGTACATTCCGAGCTGGTTGACTTCATTAAGTATTTCCGCTCCTGCACAGATTTGTAGAAGGTATTTATCACTGAAATCTTAGGGGAAATCGTTATGTTTGCTGCCTTTCAAGAAGCATTGGACATAGCTCCAGCTGGTTCAATGAAGATCAACTATTCTTTTCCTTTTTCTCCTTTTCCTAAAGTTTTTCGCTTTATTGCTTTATTCTGTTTTGAAAACTATGAAAGCATTTCATGTCATGAGGCTCTAGTTAGCAGATAATGTAGTTAAAATTGCAGCATATTAGACATTCCACAAGGATGGAGGATAGCCTAAAAGAGGATGTTGTCAGAATGAAGCCGATAATCTTCAATCTTACATTACCTTTTATAATTGCATTTTTATTGACTTGTTCAACACGCACATTCATACACTTGACAACTGATGGAATACCATATATCAAGGTAATTGGTAGGTAGTCCATATCTGTCTTGTTTTCAGGTTGTGACTCGTCTCTGTTTGGAAGTAATGTCATGTAAAATATATTGCCGCAAGTTCTTTTGTGATCTATGAGGAGCCTTTTGATTATATATGTTTGATTTTTTTTTTTTCATGGTATTCAGCAATAAAGGGCAAGAAAAATGCAGTAATTTAATGGTTAATTTTGAGTCTGTCTAGTTTTGAGAGCGAGTTTTACTGCTCAGACAGTGAAACTCCACAGATGCCAAGAGTGGGAAGAATACATTGGTATGTCATATTGCTGGTATTTACCTGTATGAAATGACATCACAGACCTTGGTGCAACTATAATTCACAGCAGGGTGTTGCAAAACTTTGTAATTTATCATTGTACAGTCTGTTGACCTAGATGTCCGCAGGTTTTTGAAACTGGACATTGTAAGTCAGACGAGGCCCTCTACTGGTACCCACTTGAAGATCTATTGATCTAGGATTAAAAAAAAAGAAAAAGAGAGAGAGCTATTGCAATGCACTATCTTTTAAACTTTTAGGTTATCTTGTGTAAATGAAGTCCTGGGGACTAAACAGCTGATAATCACTCTTCAAATGGGATTAATATGACCAACAGCATTGCACAAATGACAAATTTTTAACAATCAAAAAATATTTCATGTGTATTCTTTCTCATACTATTATTTAGAAATTGTATCCTGTGAGGTTGATGGTTTTTTTCAGCTATTTTTGTTCTTGTCATATTTTTACTAGGTGTACATTCCAAGCAGAGTGGCTATTGTGCTTCACAATGTGGATACCCGAAAATGAAGTTCTCTATAACTATCTCTGAAGAAGCAAGTCATAGAAGATGTGCTGATACGTTGTACCTAGTACTAAGTATAACAAAACTTGATCTAAGGAAGCTTTCTGAAACTGAGTATAGTAATATTAGGTGTTTAAAATGTAAGGTTAATAGTAATATATAATTGCAGAGCTCGTGACTTGCTAGGACCTCTTTTGAGGAAATTTTACAAAAGAGACAGAAAGGAAAATGTTGGTTTTGTAGTTCTAGTAGTACAAAATTACACTTAAGATATTGCAAGGCAGCAGGTATTCTCAATTAAATTGTTGTTTATAGGATTTTGTCAGGAATAACAAGAGTGATCCTGCTTCAAAGTTTGTAATTTCTAGTAATCCTCTTTTTCGATAGTGAATTAAAATGTTCATTATGTATTAATGCTTCTTACTAAAAGTAAGTAGTTTGCTTAAATAAAACACGAGTTTTTGGCTAAAAGGCAGCCTTAATGGTTTGTGGGACCTAATTTGAGGCTCCTCTTCTTCACTAAAGTCCAACATGGAATTAGAAATATTTATCCGAATGGATGAGAAGGTCCTCTGAGAGTATTGTACTTTATCTTTTTTATATAATTAAAATTGCACGAAAAAGCTGAGCATGAAAATGAGCAGGCCAATTGACTGGTGAACTGCTGATACTATTTTGTGTATTGCTTATTTCTTCCCGATCAAATCACTTAATCTGTGCATCTCACTCGTTACAGCTGAAAAAAATGACACAACTATTTTATTTAGATGACTAAAATGTTCAGTGAGAATTGTATTTTGTTCTTACTGCAATAATACCATATAGGAAGATGTACTAAAAATGTAGTTCTTCCCATTGCATTTATTTCACTAATGTCAGGACGTTGCAATACTAATTTCACTATTTTCAGAAGCTGCCTTTCAGCTTGGAACATGATGATGTTCTTGCACTTTTATAACTTTTGAAACATTGCTTCTCATGAAGAAGCAGTCTCAAATACAGTGATCAAACTAAGGTGGTTTTTTGATAAAATCAAGACAGTTAATTACTGGAGTGCTGCTAAGATTATTCAAGTGAGTTCTTTCATGAGCTACAACTTTTTTGTAAAGAGTAAGATTTTGTATATTTGAAAATGTATTGCAGAATATTCTGGAAAATTAATACCAAATTAATGAGACATGCTTTATTTTGTTCCATTTATTTAAAAACATATTTGAATTGGTTCTGAAATGAATGTCTTTTGTACAAATCTGAATTTTCTAACTTTTAAAGTAGCCAAAGAGGAAGATGTCCGTGACCATTTCCAAGTCATAATTTTACTCAGTTTCCTATGTGAACCATTGTGTAAATCACTGAATAGTTGTGCCAACACCGAAAATCTTTTCATGGTTCTTGGAATGCTTACTTGTGGCTTACTTATTAAGCAAAATAAGGGATTTGATGGAATAATGTGGCATGATGGAAAACAGTCTTTTGCATAGTTCACATGGAAGGGACTTTATGACCATCTCCAGTCTACTATGTTCCATGTGACAGAGAATTTTATATTACAGTTAAGTACCATAATACTGTTTAGGATCATGCTTCATTTTCCTCTACACCAGTTTGATCATTGTTTGGTAGTGGGCTAATAAAAGCATTCCCATTAAACTAAGACTTCGAAGAAAATACACTGACCTGTTTTAGCAACTGGAACTGATTATCTTTTTTTTTCCAGATTGTTTTCCTTGTAGTGAAATAACGAGCAATTTCTAATATATGTTATATTTACATTGTATTGATCTAATATGTTTTATAGGATGGTTTGTTTTTTTATTGGCACTAGTTCCAGGTTTCAAAATGTAATGCAAGGCAAGTGTCTGTGTCAAACCTCTTTTTCAAGAGGAGGAATAAATGTATGATGTGAAGTATAAACTGTGTAAAATTACATGCAAAATAAACTCTGAGGAGGATAAAACAAATGCATATATGGTTTCATTGCTTGCCCTGTAAAAGGATTGTACAGTAGTCTTAACAGTGGAGGAGAGTATTACATTTTTTTGCTCCATCTTGAAATCAGGAATTTGTCTTAGTCAGAAACAGTCTAATGAGATTGGTGGAATATTTGTCCTACACACATGTTTCTTTTATGTATTGATAGATTAATAAAAGCAGACTCCAAGATGATCATGTAGATCTAGGAAGCATAATAAGTAGGGTATTTTTGAAGTCCACCTGTACATTCTTACAGTGAGTGGTCTTCTGTCTGTCTTGCGAGGCTGGAAAATTTTCCCTTGCAATACCCATGGAAAGACAATTTCTTCCTCCTGCTCTTTGTATTCTGATCGATTATGAAGAGGAATTCAGCTACTGCCATTTCACCATCTGTCTGGCATCACAGTCAGATTGCAAGACTTCAGCCAAGGTCCCTCCTTACAGTTATGCACTGAGGCTTGTAGCTGCCTGTCACCATGACTGGTTGAAGCCTCAGTTACATTCTGAGAAGCACTTAAACTCCAGAGCTTTTTTGCTTGGGTGCACCTCAAATCAGCGTTTTTCAGTCAAATATCATAGTTTAGTTCGGTCACAGAAGTAAATTAAGTGGTCCATGGTGATGTATCCCTGGGCACAAAGCTCTTCACAGAGATTTAGACATCATGAAAGAAGTCTCTTTAAAGATAACCTCTTGTAGTGCAAAAGACTGATAAGCATTTATATTTCTACACTTAGAAATATATAATTCCCTGTCACCGGAAAGAGTACTGGTAATTCTTGGTAGCTCTGGCCCCACAAGTTGTTGCTCTCTCATCTCTCTAAGAGTCCATGAGAACTCAAGTTTGTCCTCACCTGCCAGTTTATCTAAAGATTCAGGCTGACCTTCTCTACATCTTGCATCATGTGTTGTGAATGGTTCTCTGTGCTGAATGATTCAAGTTTTTCTCCAAACCAAGTTATTCTTACAGTAACAGGAAGGCCTCCACTAGACTGGCATGTTCTACAGGTAGTAACTTTTGGTTTCCTTGCTGTTTTCTCGTCCTCCCACAACTCAAGCCTGCTGTCCTGAGTTTTATTTTGAAGATGAGGAATGAGGTGTTTATTTCAGCTTGGTGAGTACTTCTGGAAAACAGATTTTCACAGAAAAACTGACTTTTCTGTTTGTTTGGTTTTTTTCTCCTATGGAATTTGTCTTCCCCATTAGATTCAGTTTAGTAAAGAGTTTGTTAACCATGTGCTCTGAAAGACAGGAATGTGTTGTAGCTGTTCCTCTGGCAGAGGGAGACTAGCTGTATGAACAGTAAGATACCAGATTAGGTAAGCAATTGTGTGGTACTTGGACATGATGCAAGGTGATATTTTTCTGTATTAATCTGTCAGTCACAGTTCTGCTTTCAAATGATGTTTTAAGCAGCTTGGAGAAGCTTTAGTTCCCCCATTTTTTTCGTGACTCCAGGTTTTTAATTGTCCTTTAATGGTTAAAGGAAGAACTTCCTGTTAATTTAAAAGTCCGTCTTCTCAGAGTTCGAAAATACATTTACTAGTTAAGTAGTGAAGGGTGAAGGTTAACTGAATGAACAGCAGACATAGTTTCCTTTACCTTAATACATGTGGATAATCTGTTCTGGATGTGCTGAAGTCTGTGATCTGTCTTTGTTCTACTCCATAATTTACCATTCTGAGGAATTTAAGTATTAATCATTTAAGAGTTTCCTCATTTACTAATGTTTCCAAACTGGGCATGTTGTCATTGTTGGAGGACTGTTACAGAGATGAAGAGGTATTTTACTTCCTTTCGTACTTCATACCTTAGCTAGGATCTGAGTTTCATAAAAATCAGCCTAAAGTGGCATCTTCCTAACAATTAACAGGAACGTTTTTGCCAAGGAAGACTCTGCACATGTGTGTTTTCACCCCTTGTAGTATATGGTGAAAGTCTTTTGGAGGGGTTGAGGGTGTGGGTTATTTGCTGTAATGTAGAGCTGTCTCTTATGTCAAACATGTTTTAACTGTCTTTAGACTTCCAGATTATTTAAAGTGGTATTGAAATTCTGGAGGAGAGAAAAAGCGTATTTCTGAAAGTTTCACAAGCATTAAAAAAAAAAATAGAAAAATAAAAAAATCCAAAAGTTTTGGTCATGTTTGCTTTTATTTATAGAGAGAACTGTTTTTTTCCCTTCCTGCAATGTTTCCTTTATCTAGGCTTTTTCATGTTTGTTTTATCTGAAAATAAGTTACAGTAATAGCGATAGGCTGACATATGACTTGGTCTCATTGAAAATAATTATATAATTTGTTGGGTAAAAATAACTCCAGTTGGGTACATTAAAAATATTTGGCTTATGGAAAGGTAAAAACAAAACCTAATGATGACTCATTAGATGAGACAAATTATGTTTTTCATGCCTGTGAGTACAATATGTACCCTGTAAATATAAATAAACCTTGGATATTCATGGTAAATTAAAGCCTAAAATGAATTAGGAGAACATGTAAGAACTTGCAGGCATTGAAGTGATAGGTCTCAGCTTAGCTGATATTTTTGCATATTTACAAAGCTATTCTGAACCCTGAAAAAAGATCTAAGGGTTTAATTGAACTAGTTCTGAAAACTGTCTTCTACAGTTAAGACAAAGGCAATAATTTATCAGAATATTAGGAGAGGATTAAAATTAATGCAGCACTAATCACCCATGCCATTTGACTGCAAGATAATCTTCAGTGTTGTTAAAAGCTAGGAGGGAACTCCCTCTAAACTTGCTTGTTTCTGCTGACTGTGCCTCACAAATCGCAATTTAAATGTATAGAACAAGGGCAGTCTATGATAGGATGATGTAAATTTAATGTGTTGAATATTCAGTCTTTGTTCAGGGTATGGGGTTTATGGCAAAGTAGATACAGTACATTTAGGAAGAAAGGTATGTTTGCAAACACTGAAGAAGCAAAGCTGTACGTGCTGTAATGTTGTAGTGCAGGGGTATCAAACACATTTTCACTGGGGGCCACATCAGTCTCATGGTTGCCTTCAAAGGGCCGAATGTGATTTTAGGACTGTATAAATGTAGGAGTATACAGTTGTATATACTGTATATACTGTTGTAGTGTTTTCCCCATAGTAACCTTTTGTTCTGCTTTTCCAGTAGCCTGCTTGAGTCTTGTGTTGTCTGGTGTATTTTCTCTTTACCGGAGAGAGGGATCAGGGGCAAGCAGCCAGTTCCCCTGCCGCGCTGAGTCTGGCTGGGATGGAGGTAGCATTCTTCATAGCAGCCCTACGGTGCTGTTTTGGGTTTGTGCCTAAAACAGTGTTGATACCACATCAGACTTTTGGCTCTTGCTGAAGGGTGTTTGCACAGTGTAAAGTTTTTCTGCTTCCTACTCTGCCCTCACCCACCCCTTGCCAGGAGGTGGCTGGACACACCTGCCTGCTGATGGGGAGTCATGAATGAATTCCTGTTTCTGCTTTGCTTGCACACACAGCTTTTGCTTTCCCTGTTAAAATGTCTTTATCTCCATCCACAAGTCTTCTCACCTTCTACCTGTTTTCTCTCCATTCTGGAGGAGAGGGGAGTGAGTGAGCAGCTTGTGAGGGTGGTTGGCAGTTTGCTGGGATCAATCTACCACCTCCACCAAAAGCTGAGTGAGCTGCTCGCTTCGGAGGAGATTGGCTGGCAAGTTGGAAGTAGGTGAAGTAATTTGAAGTCATTCGAGAGTCATCTGAAGGGAAAAATAAGGAGTAAATCCCAGCCTTACTTAGCTGCCCTTCACAAAACACTGAGTTTGTCTTGCATCTGCTTGGATTCTAGAGCAAGGTAACTGGAGTAGATTTAATGATCCTGCTGTTAAAGCATCACCTCTGCAAATGATCAAAGTCTATATATTCAGTCTGTTTCATCCTGAAAACTATTGGACCAGTTCTTTTGTAGTAGTAGCACATAGTTATGTCTGTAGAAAAGTGTCAAAATACTTCTCTACTTCATAATGTACATAATATTTAATGTAAATTACTTCATAAACGTTTATTCACTATTAAAAGAGAAAAAAAAACTTCTATCAAAAGATCACCCCTGCTACAGTAGAGATATGGAAAATTAACTGAAAGGAAAACCTGATGTTTAGAATGTATGAAATTTTAACCATTACTTTTGTGCAAAATTCCTTACTTATATTGACTGCTGCTTCTGTTGGTTTTCTTTTTTGCTTTGTTTGTTACAGTGGTAGTAGACCAAATGCAACATTTGCTTTGAGGCTTTCTGTATTCTGTAACCTGTGCAAATACTACTTATGAATGTTTGAGGCAATCATAGTTTTCAGTCTTGAGTAATAAGCTGGAGTTGCCTTTGGTTTGAGGGTTTCTAGGGTGGGGATAAGAGGGGGAGGCTTAAGATGTTTGATGGTTTTGTTAAATGCCGCTTAAATTCCTGCCATTGCAATTCCACTAATCATTTAAAATCTTTGACTGTGGCGTGTTTTTGTCAGACAAAAGCAAACCCTGTTTGGCAGCAAAAGAAGTATGTCTTTAGACTAGCATGAGAAAACCAATTATGTAAACACATCATGTCCAAAAACTGAAATGTATTTTTCTATCCGGGATTCTTTATCTGAAGGAACTGGTGTTGATCACTTTATGAAATGGAGCAGAAGGGCTGAGTGACATAGACAACGGGGTTTTTGTGCAGAAAACTATTTTCCCAAGGCAAAAAAATATTCCAAGATTTCAGCTATAGGATGTTTTCATGAAAAATATTGGATTATGGCAAGTGAGCGTTTTCTTAGAAAGATATTTGTCCAAAACTCTTCCAGGACAGTTCTGTAAAACCAAAAATACTATGCAAAATCAATGTTTGCATTAAGTGCGAAGCATGGACACTAGCAGATCTAACATTGTTAGCAGCTATGTGGAGGAGTCTTTCTTTAAATTCATTGCATAAGTGAACCCTGTACCGGTCTTTTGATAGTAAATCTTTTTTTTTTTAAATGAGCATGTAAAGGGATAGGATTATAGAGTTAGTTTCCCGTAGGCCCCCTTTGGTTTCTAAAACTCAAATCAGCTGTGTAACTTCTGCCTGGCACCTCTTGGTGAGGGCTGGCCAGGCTGCTGGCCTCAGCATCTTCTTTCCCAGATGGGTCAAGCTGTCTGATGGTGGTCCTTGCACAAATGCTGGTGATGCCACGTGATGAATTGGCCTGCAAAACTGATTTGGCAGGAATATAACTCTCTTCAGGTCACCAAAATATGTAACCCTAGCCGGAAAATGAGCTGTTTACAACTGATGCTTTCCTGCAACTTGTCAGGGAGTGACTATGCTGCATCCAGTTGGTGTTTTTTCTCATTGTGCTGTATAACAACCTGCTACTACACAGAACTAACTCTTCCTTCTAGTTTTCAGTAACCTCCTGGATCTGACAGCCCCTTTTTAATCTTCTCCTGTGGATGTAGTATGTACAAGGTATCACTGGTGGTTAATGCATCCCTGGAAACGCTATCACTAAGCATACACACACATGTTAAAGGGAACTTAAAACCATGCTGATGCATAGCCAGAAGTTAACTAGGGACAGCTATTCTCATATTGACGCACCAAAAAATAATCTAATTATGCAGATCTCTGTTGTATTTAAGTACTGATGAAGTGGAGGGAGCAGAGTCCTAATTTTCTGTCACTGCACAATTACTCCTTTTCAGAAATATTCATGTTCTGATACAAAACATGAAAGAGTTATGCATCTGCTGCTGCTATAGAAGCTCTGGTGAGGAAATTCTTACCTTGTGGTACGTTCTTATTATAGTGGTTTATTGCAGCAGTCCCATTTAAACTTGAGTGGTGATACACACCATGTTATGTAAAACACTGTGCAAGGTTGTTTAAACATGAAAGATAATTGCTGATGTTTCACAGGAGGTAGCTTATAGGTAGACATTCCTATGACTAATTAAATACACTGACCTTTAGTATTAACATCCTTGATGGGTTTCAAGCTGTGATATGCTTTGATGCTAAGCATAGCTTTCAACCTGTCGTGTCTGCTTTTGCTTTTTCCTGAGCAGAGCTTGTGAATCTTCCTGTTTATTTTGGACAATGTAGGCAGGTGTCTGGGCGCTTGCACTCCCTGTAGAGTCCTGCCACCTCTCAGGACTGTGCCATGCTTAGTCCTGCATGCCTCTGGCCATTTTTTGTTTGTTGCATCAAACCATATGGACCTGAGCATCCCTTGTGTCCTTAACCCTTCCTATTTCTCTGGCTCTCACCACACAGCAACATGGGTATGTTGGTGCAGGTTTTTTCAAGGGTTTGGGCACATCAAAAGATCTACTAAGGCCAAATCTCTAGGGTACTCAGAGACAGGGGACAAATAAATGTGTTGCCCTGTGTTTATTTTTAAAGGTGACAAGTGGCCAAACTTCTAACTAACTTCCACAGATTTTACAGATTCTGTCACCTTGGCTTGGTGGCTCCTTTTCAGGGTTGTTCCTGACCTGAGAGGAATGGTACTAATGTTTCAGCTGTTGCTTTCACATCAATTACTGTAACAGTGCAGATGTAAGCTGCAATCAAGAGCTGTGCAAATGAACCATCTTCAGCTTCTTAGATTTATTCCTCCGTGTCATCTGAGCAATGCTTGCATGTTGCTGGTAGGGAATTTTCCCCATGTGGAAAAATTGTAAGTCTGAGCATGTCCTTGCATATTATTTCAAAGCCTGTTTCCTTTGTGCCTCATACATCTCTACTCTGAAAAAGTGGTATGTGGCAGATGACTTGTCCAGGATTTGAGAAGATCACTCCACAGCTCACCACTAGAGCTTTTTGCTCTGGGAGAAGCAAAACAAAGTGTGAAGAGATGAAGGGCTTGTGAAGACACGTAACCTGCTGAGGTTGCTTTGATGCCCAGATGAAGAGCCAGACTTGGTGTGAACCCTGCTGCAACCTGCTGGAATGGTACCATCAAATCCACCCTCCTCTCATCTCTTTCAGGTGAGTCAGTCGTATCCATACCAGCAGGCAAGTACAGCACATGCTCCAGGGATTACAAGTACAATGTCAACAACTCAGATGACAGAATGACCAAGGTAAATGAGGATACGAAGCCTCAAGCACACAACCCATACACAGACACAGAATTTACTCTTTCTTAACTCTCTTCCAGTTCTTACTGGAATCAATCAGGTGCTCATCCTGTCTTTTGGACTCACTGCTGCTGGCAGAAGATGGAAACAGTCAGCAGCAGGTATGTCTGTGATAATCCTGCTCGTGGGGAAGCCAGGTTTGCTTGGGGATGGACTGCATGTGATAGAGGAATTCATGTGGAGCAGAGAAGGGAATAAGTACCCAGATGTATCTGATAGGTATCTGCAGTGAAGTTGTTTCTCTTGCTTTTAAATCTTCTGTTGATGTATCTCTTGCTCACAGAAATGTGAGAAATTTGGCTTTATTTTTTAACCACACATTCTGCAGTATTTTGTACCCACTTATATCTTCTATGTCTCTTAAGTCGCATCATTAGAAAGAGCAACCTACTGCTGCACAATACTTCTGCGAATTATACTGCTTAATTAACCAAGTGATGCGTAATAATACTACGTGACATTATCCTAGGAATATTACCTAAAAGGCCTGAACCTCTTAGAAGTGATAACAAAAAAATTGATGGTAGAGTTCAGAAAGATAAATGTCCTGCAAATGGTTTGGTATCTCTGCAAGTCTGTGTCTCCAGCAATGATTAAGGTCAGAGAAGTAATACACAGCTTTGAAGCGAGTCCACTGGTGGTCTCCACTTGCCATATTGCTAACTCAGTTCCCAGAGCAGTTTCGGGACAAAAGAAAAATAAATTCCTTAGAGTTAGAACTAAACAATCTCTTCTCCAAAAGCACTCTGAATGTCCCTTGGTGTGTAATTTGCTTAGGCCTTAATCTTCCCATGCATGGCCTCCACCCACTGCAAAGACTTCGTATGTGCATTGCGTAAATTTTCCTATCAGCAAGCTTCAATTACATGTGGAGGTAAGACTTTTCACCACAGGTGAGTTTGCATCTCCACCACAGTATACTGCCTAAACAACACGTAAGAGCAGTGTGAGGAGCTCAGCAGCAGCCACTCTGATCTGTTCCTAAAATATTTGCCAGCATAGATGTAGCATTAACAGGCCAGTACTACTGTTACAAAATTTGCAAGACTTTACCATTGTGAATCCATATTTCTTAGCTTAGGGCCCGTTCTTTATGTAACAATGCAAACCGAATTAAAGAGGAATGTTTCTGAAAATGTTTATATAGCACTGATGTGGTGAATCTACAATTATTTTTACAGTTATCTTAATGTAGCCTTTATGGCATAATAACAGTCTTTATTCATTGTTCTTCTGCCTGCTAGGGCAAATAATGTGCTTGTCTAATGTAACAGAAACTGCAGTCAGTAGCAAATTCTTTAATATCTAATTTGCCGAACCTTATTTTGCACTTTTTCATCTGAAATGCAGATTTAGAAATTGAAGTAGTATATGTAACATTTCAGTGCACAAAAATCATTACCAACAGGATATTTGGAAGGCAGTTGTACTTTGGTTTGAGAGGGGTTTTCTTAGCTGCGACTAATTTATCTTCGTGTGCCAGAAGATATTTAAAGCTAACAGGTTTTATGGGGGTTGGGAGGGTCTTTTTTTATTTAGCAGCACTCAGTGAAACAGTTAACTCCTGCCTTGCCCCCTCAAGGCTCTCTGTTTCATTTCCAGTCTGCTGCACCAGAGGGTTGCCATTCCCATTGGTAGAGCCGTAAGCTCGAAATCATGAATTGGTTCTCAGTCCTTGTTGAGTTTGGTGGTTCCTTGTTCTACAAAGATTATGTTCACATAAGGGATTATGGGGGATGATTTCTGTCCATGACAAAAGCAAAGGAGAAGTAAAAGTGATATTGTCCCATTTTACACGTAGGGATTTGTCACATTCTGATATGTTTCAGGATATATGTTACAGTACTTTTCTGATAGGATTCACTGCTTCCAGATCTTGCAATGCTTTTCTCTTTCTAAATTCTTCCTTATTTAACTGTGGTCAGCAAGATGTGAATTAGATAGGATGAATAACACCCTTGATGCCCTCCACATTTTATTTTGCTTATTTTCTGCTGCATTGTATGATTGGGCTCTAATGTTGCATGCTCTAGCAAACAGAGTAATTTGGGAGGGTCATACATTAAAGGTACATAATGACATCCATCAAAGATTATGCCATGGTCTCCAGCATGTCCCTCACCCTTGCTGGTGACTGACAGGTGAGAAGATGACATTTGGGCTTACTTCAAGGCTGCAAATGCAGGGGCATCAGTGGGTCTGAGGTGCCCCACAAACATTCTTTCCTGATGTGTGACCGGTGCAAGTGCTGATGGTCCCTTGGGCAGTGTCACTAGCTGTTTTGCTCCTCTCTGCTCCCCACAGCGAGGACACGCACAGCAAATGCCCTCAACAGGAGGGTCCCCCCCACTGCCAAAAGCAGGGGTGCTCTTATGTGGCAGAGTTGCCCTCTGGAAAGCCCGTGGGGTGTTTGCTGGGTTCTACAGGGGTTCATGCAGAGGCTTAATTACCCCCCAGATTGCCTTGGGGCCTTAGGCCCCCAGTACCTACATCTAGATCCTCTTCATCTTCCTCCAAAATAGGCGAGACTGAAAAGATAATAATGAGGATCATTCCAGTTCTTGTTTTCCAGTTCATTGTCTGAAACTTCTTTGGCACAATTGGAGGGGATGAATGATTACTATTGTGCCAGGACCTGAGGAAGGAAAAGTTCCTACTATTTTGCATTGGGAAACCTCACACGGAGGCCAGTTCTGTGATGGTTACAGTTGTCTCATGAACTAATGCTTATAGAGGCACATCAGCAACATAATAGCAGTTAAGTAATTCATGCTTGTTGATATTGTAAAGAACCTCAGACACAAACTTCTCTAGCACAGTGTCTGGTTCTGGCCTTGCTAAGTATAGACTACAACATAGCAGTCAGGAAATACTGAGTTCAAACATATTTGTTGCTTACAGGATAATCCTTGTTTATGTATTCAGTTCATACCACAGAAGCCAAAAAATACTTGTAAATACAGTTTAACTTCCATTAAAGCTTGAAAAATTATCTTGACAAATTTTTAAGAGGGCTAAGCTGGAAGTATTAAAGCTGTCATTCTTATTTCAGTCCTCCAGGAAGAGTCATCCATCAGTTTTCATAAGTCTATCAATAACTAAAATGGATGTATGTGTCTAAGTACAGCTGAGTGTCTCCTCTCTGGGTGAATAATTGAAGTTATTGGGTCATTCAGCACACCGATTATGTACAAATGCTTAAGGATATTAGCAGTTTTTATCTTTTGTTATCAAAGTAAAACACATTTTGTAATACTTGAATCACTTCATTTGACCTAAACCAACAAGATAATTTTGAAACAGCTGAAGAACAAAGACATCTGATGGACAAGTTTTGCCAAGGATCCAGTCTGAACTGTGTTAGGGAAAGAAGTGGTTTTTAGTTAGATGTCTCAGTATTAATGTGACATTGACCCAGCTGTAAAATGACTGTCCTGTTACAGAGAAATGGTGAAGTTGGTATGAAATGCCCAAATGCTTGTTGGTTCAGAAAAACATCACGATTCTCCATCCTAGAGATTAGTACACCCACATGGGAGGTGAGATATCTGGGGTACGTTTTCTAGTCCTGCCCAAATTCTTGATCATGTATGTGAACGAAGCAGCATTTAGCGCAGGAGGCAGCCTGTGCACCTGAGGTATCTCTCTTTCTGTGGGTCAGGGTACCTGTTGGAGAGGTGAGCAGCCAAGACTAAGCCTCAGGTGCTGAGCAAGACAGAAGCTGGGCTCCTCGCCCTCCAGTGGCCTCAGCCACCCATTTGGCTTCCAGGTGACACAGCTTGACTCGCGTGTGTAACTAGTTTACCTCTATGATTTAGCGATGCCATGACCTGAAGTGCAAGTGATGCTAAGGCATAAACTTTGTCCTGCAATCTGCAATACCTGGCCCTACTCTGTCTGCATCCTATTATCCCACTTTTTAGGGCTGTCCTATAGCCCACCTGCACATCCATGCTGCCACAAAGGGACATCTGGTGGTGGTGCATGCAGTCCTTTCTGTGGTATTAGTTTGGGTGAACAGTCAAATTGTGTCATAATCCTGGCCAACTTTATTTTTTCCCTCATAAGCAGGGTGTTCTCCAAACTGAAGTGTGTGTGTGTACGGTTCTAAGTGTATGTGTGATGAAAGATTCTTAACATGCAATCAATCAGGCTATTTACAAAGTTTTTTTTCAGGATCAGGATGAGAAGACTGATCTTTCTGTTTGGGGAACACTACTAATCAGCCTTTTTTATAGGCTCTGCACTCGTTAAGGAAAATATACAGACTGGCAAATACCATATGATTGTATATTTCTTTCACATTAAGTGTCTTTATTTCAATATTGAGGCCATTGTCCTTACAACTTGCTAAAGCAGCCACTGAGTTTGTGTAATCTTGAATACTCTATCCGAAGTAGTTTCAAAGCCATTTGTTTGTTCAGTACTTTCTTTCGAGTCTTTCATTGAGCTAGCATCCGTAAAGCAAGTCAATGTTGTCCATCAGGAAACTTCTGGGATCACAAATGCTAGGCCAGTGCGAATTATTATGTCTTCTCTTTAAGGTTGCAGGTTTGCAGTAATTAGCATAACTCTGATATGCTAAGATCAGAATTACTTGAAATAGAAGCCAAGATTTGAGACTCAGTATACTAAATTTGCAGAAGCGTTTTTAATATTGTAAATTAGTGCTAAAATTCTGCCTACCTTGCCAAACTACATATGGATTATGAAACGCAATTTGTTTTCCTACGTGGCTGGATTTATAGATCAGTAAAATAACGATCAGCTAATAGGAGCTGATAATGACTGGAAAATTATTACATCTTTCTGACTATTTTGACCTCACCGTTCTTTATAGTTTTGCTGTATCACTAATCTGCTGTGCTATGATGTACCTGGTTATTTTATTGCAAGCTTCTCAACAAGCTCTGTCCACAGAAGTCACTGAAAGTGTTATCGCAGAATCACAGAATGTTAAGCACTGGAAGGGACTTCAAAAGATCATCCAGTCCAATCCCTCTGCCAGAGCAGGATCACCCAGATGAGGTTACACAGGAAGGTGTCCAGGTGGGTTTTGAATGTCTCCAGAAAAGGAGACTCCACAACCTCCCTGGGCAGCCTGTTCCAATGTTTGATAACCCCTACAGCCAACTTATCCAATTCTGTCTGTACTGAGCTATGTTTTGGCTGCGGGATCTTTGTGCACTCAGATACTTTTGTTTCAGGAATGGCAGTGCCTTGGACGTTCCTTTCAGCACAATGCAGCCTTTGCCTAAGGAAGTTTTTCTTGCTTTCTCATCTGGTAATTACTTAAGGAGATGAAAGGGGAGACATGCACAGGATCATGTTGAAGTGAATAGGCAAAATGAAGAAGTCTACATGCGGTATAAGCCACTGCAGAATGATTCACATGTTACACGTTGCATGTCAATGAGGTGCTGCCATGCCCCATGACTTCTCTCTGGACGATCTAGAAAGCAATTTAAGCATTTGCTTAATGAGGGATGCCAGTGAGAAAAAAGCCATAAGGTTGAATATATGTTGTATGTTTTTCATTTAGTTTTTATTTTTAGTCATACAGAACTGATGTACAGATATCCAAGAAATCACTCTGCTTGACTTACATTAAATCACATTGGACCTCCTACATCCTGTCTTTTGGAAAAAAAAAAAAAAAAAAAGGAATTATTCTGTAGGCAACACTGCAAAATCTCATTTAAAGTTGATGAAAGCAGCCACAGTACTGTCAGTGATTGCCAAATCCAACTCATGCTTTTTACTTTCTGGCTCCCTTTTGCTTACAGTTTTTCAATTATAAATATGTTTTCCCCTTAATTATTGTCAAGTGCAAACTCTTTTATGCTCTCCTGATTTATATATATTTTTAAATTAAATGTTTAAGGACTGTGGTGCTTATGATGAGAGTTAAACACATTTCAAATCTTAATAAGCCTATTTTATATTATACTGCTTGAACTACAGTTTTGCTAAGGGATGGGATGGGGATGTATAAAATTAACAGGTTCCTCTTGAAATAGAAAATATTATTCATTTTCAATAAAAGATCTTTTGATAATTCATGCTTGACTTCACGACCTGATTTATCTCATCTTCCCACATTAATTTGTTTCTAATTTTTTTCCCCTTGCCTTCTAAGCTTTTCTAGCTTCAGTAACAACTCTGAGACTGTTGAATTGATGGACTACAAAATTTAACATTTTTGAACAGAAAGAGAAGAACTTAAACTCTTCAGCTAACAAGCAATAACCTTCACATAAAAACTAGAAATTCAACTTTCCAGTGCCTTGATAGAAGATGCTGGAAATTGATTACTTAGTTCATCTACTCAATGTCCCTGCTAGGCCAGGATAGTTCCATAATGCAAAATTTTTGTTATAGTGATTTACGGAGTCTTTAGAATTGGTTAAGTATTGGTACTTTCATTGTTTCCCTTGATTTACCATTTATAGGCTGATGTGTATTGTTGACAGTAAGGGTTTTGGCTATAATCAGCCTCTATTTCCTTCTTTTTTTAATTCTTTTTTTTCTTTTTATTTTTCTTTCCTTTACCAGTACACCTCCATAAATCCTCATTAAAAGATTAGTCTGTGTAAAGTTATCAATGTTATTACGTGCTAACAAGGCATTCTCAGTGCATGTATTTTCATCTCATATGCAGCCTGTTGGTGTGCTCTCAGAATAAACTGTGCAATCTTTGTAGGACAGTCATACAGTTATATTATTCAATATAGAAAGTAGGCCTGTGTTTTGATACACCAGTGCATCAGTGCAGACCATGATACTGTCACCATGAGCTCATGCCTGGAACATAGGCGGACATTCAAAGTACTCCAGCACAATAAATGTCGATGGAAAATGGCAGAAGTTGAAGACAAACTGGTTGAACCCAGGAAGGAAGAATTTTGATGAAACCGTAGGCTGCACTTAGGACTGTGAATGAAGCAGGAGAGGGAGACACTTTCTAAATTAGTTGACTGAAGATGACCAGACAGAAATTGAACCTAACTGAATTAGATGGTAAAATTCTATCATATTTTTTGTCAACATCTAAAAAAAAAAATAAAAAGGCAACATTTGAGGGCAGAGGGAAGAGTTAAATAGATACTGATAGAGGAAAGGTCGTAACTCCATATCCTAAAGAACTTCCTGCTACTTTCCCAACTGCCTGTCCTGTTTTTTCTTCTGTGTTTTCATCTACCCTGTTCCCTTCTTGTGCATTCTTGTGCATGCACGTTTCTCTGGTTCCACCTGTGTCTGAGCCAAATTTTCTTCGTTGTCCACCATAACAAAAGGAGGCGATGTCCGAACAGCACTAATAGGTGTCAGAATATCCACCAGGGCACCAAACCTACCGAGACTGACCAGGTGATAGTCTAAGCCAGAAGACTGCAAGAACCAGTTTCAGCTGAAACGTGCAGTGTGTGCTTTCATGGATGATGGATCACATTTTATCCTGATATGGATAAAATAAGCATTTTCCCCTTTACTAATCTGTTGTGTTTGTATGTGTTGGCAGTAATGTAGCACAAATCAATTCAGATTCAATAAGAACGCTGTTTCTTTCTTCTTTACTAAGAAAGATTACCTGATATTCCAGAATACTGAATATCCACTCTCTAGCAACATAAATCTGATAGCTTTTATTAAATTTATCTTGTGCAAGTGTTGAATATCGAAGTCGAATTGTTGTGCTATAATTTTATTTTTTTCTAATATATTTTAACTCTTTTTATCTGTCGTATTCTAATTATAAGTTATCAAACTTTTGTTAAGGACTACATGTTCTGTTGGCTGTGAAATAATGTATTACCTGGTCTTTGTTCTTGAACCTTATATGACTATTAAATGTTGTAAGCTAGCATTAAGAGAATTGTATGTGTATTTAGAAAATTGTAAACGTGTGTACAAGCTGTGATACTAAAACGGTCCTTATTTTCAGCAACTTTTGGAAATGCTTGGGCAACAGCACTTTTCATGTCACATACATGACACATCCATCTTTAGTATTTTATTGGCTGAATAGCATACATGGTGAATTTTGTTTTGAACAATTAATACTTACTATAAAGCCCAGCTTAATTTTAGTTATTTTCTATAACGTGATGCTTTAAGTCTTTGGTGTTTATATACAAATAAATGTAAAGCTTTCCTACTCAAAAGCATAGGATCATAGAATCATTTTGGCTGGAGTCCAACCATAACCTAACCCTTAGCACTAAACCTTGTCCCTAAGAGCCTCATCTATACGTCTTTTAAACCTCTCCAGGGATGGTGATTCCACGGCTTCCCTGGGCAGCCTGTTTCAGGGCTTCACAGCCCTTTCCATAAAGAAATGTTTCCCAATATCCAACCTGTACCTTCCCTGGTACAACTTGAGGCCATTTCCTCTTGTTCTGTCACTTACTACTTGGGAGAAGAGACCAACGGCCTCCATGCTACAACCTCCATTCAGGTAGCTGTAGACAGTGACTACAGAGGCAGATTAGATATATATTTTTTAAAAATTTAATGATGACATGTAAATTAGTGTGGCTTTTATTTTTGTTTAAGGCAGTCTGAGAAAGTGTAACTTTTATCTCCTTCCTAGTTTATAGCCTTCAAATGTTGACTATTCCATTAATACACACCTGCTCTCTTTTCCACATTTTGCTTTTTAGTCATTTATTGGCCAAATAGCTCATTTTCAGTGATTTTTGTCCTTCCTTCTTGATTAGTAATCACCGATGATGTTCCAATTTTCTGAGATATTTAGTTGGATGAAGTTATGTATGGCATTTAGAGCACCTGTCCTAGATCCTAGGCTGTTCTGGTATACCCTGTGATTAAAGTAATGAATATAAATGTGAAGGAGGAAATAAGCAGCCTGTTCCATATCATAGCACTTTTAGTCTCAGCTCTTGCCTTTTAAGTAATTTTTCCATTGCTGTGAACCCGAGGGAAGAAATGAGCTTTGCAGCTTACTGTGGGAGGTCGATGGCCTGAGGCTGCTCCGAGGAACAAGAGGAATGAACCCAGCACTGTGGTTGCCCCTGTGGCCAACATTACTCACAGCTCCTCCCATGTGCAGGAAGTTCATGTGTCTTTGACCACAGCTGGAGTTGAGGGTTTTTTTCAGAACACAACAAATAGCTTAGGTAGGGTAACTTTCACTGTAAACCTCCAGGCAGTGAATCCTGCTCCTGCAAGACTGGGGTCATTTTCACAGGGAAAAAAAAAATGGAGGCGGGGGCGGGGGGGGTGTGTGTGGAAATCCACTAGTGCTTTTCCTTGGTGTTATTTTCATCATGCCATTCAACTTATTGTTGCAGTTTTGTGTTAAAATCAGCTTAACCTTAGATTGAAGTACCGATCATGTATACCACCACCAGAAGCAGTCCTCACCACATCGTCAGCACATATATGTCATCTTGCCTGCATCGCTGAATTTTTGCTACCAATTTCATGCCCTGGCATATCTATGCCTGACAATGAGTTTTAGAAGTTGATCGTAACAGTGCAGTAGAGAAGACTGCCAGAGAAAGTTTGAATCCATTTGGGTGTTATTTTTGAGTGGCTTTTGCTAAATGGTAAGATTTTAGAGAACCATTCAGAAGAAATGTAGGCATAGGCAAATATCAGCTCCCCTAGCTCATGTGTTCATTTTTGTCTGCTCAGCTGGAGTCTTTTGACAGCTCTCTAGACACTGTCTGTATGTTGTTGGCACGAGTACTGAAGGCACCTGTTAGATGAGTAAAACTATGAAAACTCAGTCTATATTTGACTGGAATTTTTGCAGGCCTTTACAACTTTTACAACATTATGCCATCTACTAAGTCTGCTCACTTACTGAAATCTATTCTAATTGACAAAAGGGACAGTAAACTTCTTGGGAATAGGTTTTGTCTTTCTTTCTTACTGCAAATCTCCATTAGCTGGTGATGGAGAGGAGCAGATCTATTGCTCATTAAACTGCTGGGAAAGGAATCAACACTTTGTTAAGCCTCAGACAATATTGGTAGCTTACTTGTCTACTGTTGGTAGACAAGTAAGTATGAACACATTGTAACTTTAAAGGAAGAAGGGAGGTATGAAGGTGTAGGAGTCTTTGAATACCTTGACTTTCTATTTTGCTTCTCCAGTGGCTTCATTTTCCAGGTGATGCTGTCTGTATCAGAGAGAGACTATCCAATTCCCACACATAAGCACAACACAATAATCAAAAAGTCATATTAACCTCCCATTGTTTGGATTTTGTAAAAGTTACTGTATATCCAGGCCTAATAAAAGAGTTTAATGCATTTCAAAATACAATTTTGTTTTCTCACAAATTTAGGCAATCAAAGCAATTTCTGAAAATTTTCCAGTTTTATGGTGTGTTTACGAGGGCTGCATTTAAGTTTAATGTCCGAAGTCTTGTTGAAGGAAAGCAGTGAAATGATAAATAACAAAAGAAAAGACTCAAATGTCAGATGAAAAGGGTGTGTCAAAAGGGCACGAATTGGCTAGATTTAGATCTTACAGTTTTGAAAAGCATATTGAATTTTACAAATGTTTCTCTCATACATTTTTAATGAGTACAAGTAATCAGAATTATTTCCAGTCACGGTGGAAGGTTATGGCAACACCATGCTTTAATTCAATAGGCATACTAGCTTTAAAAGTGTGTGTATATATATATATATATATATGTATAATATAAACAAAACAAAACACCAAAACAAACAAACAAAAAAACCCACAGGTTAGAAGAAAGCAATGCTCTATAAGTTTATAAAATAAATGATCATGGGCTGTAAAGAGGCAGACTCGATCTTGCCCAGTCAAAACTATAGGCTGAAAATATAACCTACTCACCCCCAGTTCAGCTTCACCATTCTTTTAGAAAGCCCAGAGAAAGAGACATCTATTTTCAGAATGGAAAATCTTTGCATTTAAAGATTGCAGCAATTTTGTTAAAGCATTAGAACAATCTCTCTCTGTCTCTCTTTTGGTTGTTTGTTTGTTTGTTTGTTTGTTTGTTTGTTTTTAAAATCTTCTTACTCTCTTCTTACACTATTCATTTTACAATTTCGTGCAGTTTTAATTCTGGGAGATTTACTTAAAAAGCTATGTCTTAAGGTTTGGTGGTTTTTTCCTTCTGTGTGTTTGCAGGGTTGTTTCTCTTTCTAAGAGGTGGTGGTGGTGTTTAGGGGTTTTTTTTACTTAATTACCACTGGAGAAAGCAGTATCTGAAAAGTCAGTATAGTATTTGTTTCCTATGGAGTCATCTGTTCCTGCTGTTTGTGCTTCACCTGGATACCTAATCCTTTTAGCAGTGCAGAAGATTATGAAGCTACAGATAAAAGATTACGGCTCCAGGTGAGGGATAAGCGGTTGATCAAATGAATGAAGGAGAAAAAGAGATTGTTTCAATGCAAATATCCCTTGCTAATTAGGACCAGGGAGAAGAACTGAGAAGAAATATGATTAGAATTCTCTCTGTCTCTCTCAATAGGATTTTTTTTTTTTTCCCCAAGGAGCATGCCTTAAAGTTTTCATAGGAATTAAAGCCACTTTTAAAATATAATTCTTCAGGAGATTGGTATAGCTGTACAGTTAGCACCACACTTTTGTGCCAGCTTTGTGAATGTTTTTCCTCTCACATGTTATATATATGATTGTTTTAATCTTCCTTTGTATCTGAATTTCACAGGGTCAAGAGATAAAGATCAAGAGGACATACATCTGTCAAGGCTATTTGGATAATGTTTTCCATGACTTTTCTTACAGAAATAGACATAACCAGTTCATTTTGCAGTTAGCATTGCATATATTTCTGAGTAATATTTAACCTGCTAAATACTAAGTGAGATAACAGTGCAGAAAAAGTCTTCCTCCGTGCAGTGTCGCCCTTCTCAGACATGAAAATATTGGAGCCCACAGTAGCAGCAGATGCAGTAAAGTCCTTAGTATGTCGAACATTTTATTCTTAGTCTGTTCTGCGCTCTGACTTGTCCACAAAAAAAAGCTTTAATGTCTTCTCTAAAGCAAAGAGCCAACTAAGATACTAATTGGCTAAATAATACTAGAGCTACTCCTTTGCCCCCTCCCATCCTATCTATTGAGAGCAGCACATCAGAACAGAGGCAATTTTCTACTGGTATTTCCTGGGACCTCTGGGTACTACTGAAATTCAAATATTTGCTTTTTTTTTTCTCAAGCGTCTGGTCACCTGTCTCACATTCCCATTCTCTTTGCAGAAAGATGTGACAACAATTGGAAATTACTTGATTTTACTAAAGTTAATCTAGTTTGCAAATAGAAGCAAACTAGAAAATGCATGCTTAATTTTATCTTAGCATGGGATGGTGTTTGGTCTTCTACAAAGCAGTCACCTGGTATTTTGTTCCTTTATGTCAGTTTTTGTTTTTCCACTTCCCAGAAAACTTGTAACAGAAATGGGAAAGTACTTGTCTCCACATTGGTGCAAATGCCACACAGAGGGTGATATGGCTTGTCTAGTCACCTTCTGTTTAACTGTACAGCTGAGAAGAAAATTGAGTTACCCTGTTCTGATCTCATGCCTTATGCCCTAAACCCTGGACCATGATGTTTTCAGAAGTATCAGAAGACCATATCTCTGTGCTTTTCATTTTTCTTGAAAACAACACAAAAAAAAAACAAACCCACAATGAACAACAACAGCAAAAGACAGTAGATGGGGTAAGTAAATAAAGAAAGGAATGATTTATTGTGTGAGCTACGCTGTAGACTCAGTAAACCTCGCAAATTATTTCCCAATGTGTATGTGCAAGACTCAATTAGATGCAGGTAATTAAAAGCTCTTTCACAAAATTGACAAAACCCTTCTCTACTTGTGGAGACATTCTTTCTGAAAAGGAATTACCAGTTCCTGAAAGTGCTTGGGATTAAAACAGACTTGCTAAGCAGTTTCATGATATGTTTTAAGAGGGGTACTCTGTTGATTTACTTGTGTCAGGCGTGCTATTTTACAATCCTGTTCTCCTATTCAAACTAATAATAGCATTGTCATGTTCTGCAGAAAAATATCAGGTAACATAGAAAATAAATGAAAATATTGTTTGCTTTTATGGATGATTTAAATTTTCACCACCTAGCTGAGCACTATTTTTAAAAGTGTAAAAATGTGAATTAGGCATATGCTATACGCTATGTGACAGTAGAGAAAAGAATAATTTGCTACATAATTAGGTGGCCATACATGCTAATATATTCATCCTTGAAAAAATGTGGATGCTTGTACTTGAGTCAGTATTTCAATATGAGAATTGCTCTATTAATAATGCAATTCATTAATAAAGGTATCTGCAGTGTATATCTAATTAATTGACTGTTGCACAATACTGTTCTTTTCCAGCTTTTGAAGTCAGCCGGTATTTATAACAAATAAGTGCTTCTAGAGACTTTTAAATTGTGATTAATAATTATTATGTCTCATCATTTAAAAGGCTTGTCCCATCAATATGTTGCTTCAGTTTGTTGCTTGGGAATCTCGTAATAATTAAAAGGAAAATGGTGGAAAGTAAATTAAATTCTACATCCCAAAAATATTAGTGGTGAACAGACATGTCTTGTACAATTAACAGCAAAGAGCTCAAGTGTTTCTTTAAAAAGAAGACTATGCTTCTGTTGGGATATTTGACAGACTTAAAATACAGCGTTTTAAATCAAAATTGCATCCATCAAATTTCATTATGGAAGATTGCACGTTACAACAATAATTCGTAGGTTTCAGATAGCACTAGTACATAAGCAGCAATTCTCAAGATGCTTTACAGGTGGGAAAGCAAAGGACCAAAGCAAAGAAGCAACTTTTCCAAGGTCATGGCTGATGGCAATGCTGCAAATAGATGACTGAAATCAAGTCCTTTTTTGAACAAAAAGGCAGCTGTGCTTTGATCTCTCTCACCCACTGATGCTGACTTCTAGTACCTCTGTATCCTTCTCATGTTAAGCTCCTGTGAGCCCAACTGTTTCTCATCTCTTTAACTGGTGTGGTAGCACAGCTGGTCACAACCTCTGCTAATTCAAAAAAGTACAAGATTTGGGAAGAACATCTTTACTGAGATAACTTTGGTATGATCAGTGAAGCTGCACTAATTTTTCTAGCAGCTGAGACTTAGGCCCTGAAGTTGTGCATTAGATGAGAGAGATTTTTGCCACCATTAGGTAGAAGCCCAGGCTGTGGTCTTTGCTGCTGGCCTTCCTCCATACCCAGGTGCTCCTGACCCCTCCAGCAAACAGCAGCTGCAAAACCTCACTCCATTCATCTGCAGCTCACCCTAGAGGTGGACAGTCCTTTCTTAACTGCTTTTATATTAAAATTTCTCTTGAGATAGATTAATCCAAGGTAGCTTTATGTAGTTACTGTTGGTCAAAAACCACCATGTTTCAGAAGGTGGAAATTGGGTCACTGTGCCCATGTGGTGGGCACCACCACACCATCGTTTTCTCAGGAATACTGAACAGTTCATCTGATAAATTCATGTTTCGCTTTTGTTCATCTATGCCTTACGCTATGTGAGTACTGATAATCCTAGATGCTAATTTTTCTTCACAAGCTTCCTAATGGTAATTTCGTTTGCTGTACCGCTTAAGCCATCAGTCCCCCAGGCGGAGAAAAGAACAGAACCAAGATCAAAGCTCAAGGTTTTCAAGGTTCACCTTACACAGGTGTTTTGGAGGCTGGAGTACCTGCTCATCAAAGGTAGTTTGAGCTACCAACAGAGCCATTCCCACCCCCCCAATATTTTGTGCCTTAACATGTTTAAATATTTTTCAATATTTAATTTCTCTGACCTCAGGGAAGCACTAGTGAGGCTACAGGGACTTTTGACATGCAGCATGAGAACCCAACGTCCAGCCCATTCACTCTTTTCTCTATTATGTTGCCCACTTGAGAGCGTGACATATGGAGTCCACCGTTTCCTGGCAAAAAAAAAAAAAAAGGAAATCATTCTAGAAACATTTATTGATAATCCTTCAACATATTTCTTTTCACTGGATCCCCAGGGTTTCTACTTGAGCATGGGCAGCTTGTGTAAGATGGCTGAGAAAGTTACTGCCCTCAGCTGCAGAGCGTAAATAACTTCAGTGTAAATCAGCATCTACTTCCATTTACACTGCAGTTCTGCACTATAAACTATGGTGGTTCAAAGTCTGCTTGGTGATCAGCTAAAACATCTTTGCTGTGATGGCAGGGTAAAAATTTAACTTTGTGAACTGTTCAAAACTAAAGCATCCTGCTTTTAAGCAAACCCCCTTGTGTTAGTTATATTCTTTACTGAATGTATCTACATTTCTCTCCTTAGTGTCACATTCATTACAGAATTACTGTGGTTATTTGAGGAGCAACATCTGAGATTATGATGACTTCTTCTGGAATGGTGGGAAATAGGTAGAATATAGCATGAGTTTTCTGTCCAGCAACATTTGGTATCTGGAGCAAGCAGGCATTAATGTTACTTGCTGTCATGCTGTATACATCTGGCACCTTAGAGCCACTGATTTGGATTAGAGATGGAACTGGGCATGCAAAGGAAAAATGGTGCTTCATTGTGGAGTAAGAGAGAGCCTCACAATAGCCCTTTCTTTTGTTCTAATCACCATCTGTGAGTAGTATGGCTTTATTTGGTACATGCAGGCTTTAAAAAGGAACAGGAAACAGAAAAAAAAAATTAGCAGAGCCTGTTGCGACGAGTCAAGGGGTAATGTTTTTAAACTAAAGGAAGGGAGATTCAGGCTGGACATGAGGAAGAAATTTTGTACACTGAGGGTGGTAAAATACCGGGACAGGTTGCCCAGGGAGGTGGTAGATGCCCCATCCCTGGAGACATTCAAGGCCAGGCTGGACAGGGCTCTGACCAACTTGATCTAGTTGAAGATGTCCCTGCTCACTGAAGACGGGTTGGACTAGATGGCCTTTGAGAGTCCCTTCCAACCCAAACTATTCTATGATTAAAAAACAAGGAAAACAAACAAAAAACCCAAAGCAAGCAAACAAAAGACACAAGCGAAAATGCCAAAACAAAACCAAAATGATGACAAAAACAAAAAACCAAAACAAAGTCAAACGAAACCCAACAAGAAAAAAAATACTTATGCTCAAGGTTGAGCAGGTCTGGTCTGTGGGACAGTTTTTCAATGTCCTAATTATAGTATGAATAGTTGTATATCTGTGTCATTATCTATTCATCTGTGTGCTCACTCTAGTAACCATCAAGTATGGTCACTCTCTGTATAAACCTAAACACACAAATGCACAATTGCTTTATGCTTCTGCAATGTGCTTTATTTTTGTTTTGTTTCTTCAAGTGGCCTACTGCACACTGAGTAGCTTAAGCTTCCATTATCTGTGAACAGCAGCAGTTATATTAATGAAATAATTGTATTTGCCTTGTTGGTAGTGTAGTGGGTAGGAAATCTAATGGCCTAGTTTGCTGGAGCATTTTAACATTCACTTTTTGCATCATGAGGCATCTCTCACACATTAGCTTTTACTAGTTACTACTATCAGTATTTATTCCGGATCTTAGATATCTCCATTTTACTTAGGAAATATGAGATAAAGTCAGCAGAGGCGTTTGAATGTTCTGATTATTTATTTATTTATTTATTTATTTATTAGAAAAATAAACAAACAGATGAATTTTGCAGCTTGCAATTTGTAGTTAATTAGCAAAATCCTCTCAGTTAGTTTTTTGAGCTGATGGCAAAAAAGTAGCGATGTATTGTTAAAAGTAGGATGATTTGTTCCTACAAAAGAGACTAAATTTATTGTTTATTGTGCATCTAAGTTTCTGTCCTAGACAAATAGCAGAGGTCATCAACATAATTATCCATTTTCCTCCTATGTGTATATGAACATTTTTACAGTAGGCAGAAAGCATTTGGCCACTTAAGTAATTACATATGGTGATTTAGACATGTTTCTGTTCTACATTACCAAAACAACTCAGCTTTAAGAGTTTTCTTATGTGCACTTTATCTTTTATCTGTGAAGAACTAATAATGAAATAGAACACTTTGATTGAACCATGAATGTAATTCATTTTGTAGAAAATAATCCACATTTTTTAATTCTTCTTCTATTTGTGCTGTATTTTCCTGAAGATATCTACAAAAATATAAAACTTCTTCCTTGTAATTCTGTTTGCTACAGGTGTGTTCAGTCATCCCGTCCAAACATCTTTATGTTTGAAATATATTGTGCTGATACAGTATGACTGTATTTAGGGCTGTATTTCATTAACCATTCTCACCTGAGTTGTCCACAGCTTCCTTTTGGTTTGCTGTATTCCATGACTGCCAATCAGAAATCATATTTCTGACAGTAAAGAAAATGTAGTCAACTTTCTATTTCTCCATATGTTTTGAATCAGGAGAGTTGTCAATATGCCATTTAATCAATGATGTAGTACTTGATTTTTAGATCTTATGAAAAAGGAAGAGAGATGTGGATCCAGTACATTTTGTAGGTTTAGGTTCTAAACAAGTTTAATTTTACCTTGTTTTCTTTGTTAATTAATGTAAATCTGCTGGTTTTCATATTCTGAAATGGATCTGCAAATGGACTAGAGAGGTATTTCTCTTACAAGATTTTTAGACCTCTAGTCTCTTCTACATCTCCAGCTTCAACTGAGATCAATCATCTGAATAAACCTACATTTCTGTGCTGACTATAATAGTTGTCTAGCTGACTACCTCTGGCATCTCCATCTGTATCATAGATGTCCGTAGGCGGTCAGATGACTCAATTTGACTTCAGGGAAGTGAAGCACTGAAACTTTATTTGCCTCACTTTGTCAGAGTGCATAAAAAGATATCTTTGAATTTTAATTCGTGTTTAGAAAACAATTCCAGAAATGTTAATGATGTATACACACATGCATGTGTGTATATGTATGCATGTGTGTATACATATATAATAGAAGTGTGGGTCTAGGTTGTTTTTAAGCAAAAATTTTATCTAGGAATATATTTTTTTTGTTACTTTAAAGATGGCTGTGCATTTGTCTCACAGGTACCATATGTATAATCAGCGGTGCCCATCCTAATGTTTTAGCTGGCCTCAGCCTCCAATATATTGATTGTCAGTTGCACCTAATGAGTTCAGCCTGGTTCACAAATTTGAGTAAGTGAAATAGGTCTTAATTTTCAGATATCAGCCATGAAGGGATCAGGAAATCAAATAAGTGTACCTGATTTTACCTTTGATTAGATATTTTGCTGTTGTGTAGGCAGAGGGAAGAAGCTCCTCATAATAACCTAGAAGTAGCAGAATCAAATACTTTCAATAGTATTAAGTCTCTTGGTACTAATCCTTTAAGCACCCTCCAGCAGATTGGGAAGTTGATCTAACCTTTGCTGTCAGTACCTATCAGCCAACCTTGCACTCTGGAATTGAATGAGTTGAAAAGGGACAGTGTTGCAAATTTACTATTTATTTGAAATTCTTGCAATATCTACTGTCTTATTCCAGTTTCACAGTTGTATGTTAGTATCGGAGAATCCGTTTTTATGTTTGTTTAGGTTTTTTAAAAATCTTTAGTCTTTACTTTTATTTTACTTTTATATTAAAATTTATTTTTCACTGTTTCTAAAATATTTTTAAGCTTCTTATTTCAAACCAAGCTTCCAAATTTTGTATAACTTGGAGTTATCATTACTAAAGGAAATCTGTATTTCTGTTGTTATCCTCCCCAAAATGTAAAGATCCCTTGCTTCACGGTCTGATAAATGGTTTTGCAGCTTACCTAAACTGCTCTAAAATTAGAGGACAGAAAGACTGAAATTCAGCAATGAGAGTTTTGGCAATTGTCCTTAACCTTTTCTGCACAGCCAAGACAAGTGTTCTTTAACCTTATTGTGACAGAAGAGGTTGCTGCATACCCCAGACTGTGTGTTAAAGGTTACCAGGAGTTATGTAGTTCCTCTAGTTCTGATGATAGTTGAGACACAGAATGAAAAACACAGAAGCGTGTAAAAGGGGGCCCAAGTACAAAAGTGCAATGCACAGAATAACTGTCTTGGTACTAAAACACCTGTGAATCTGTACCTATGTTTTTTATTAGACTAGTCAAGGTAGCTGAAGTTTGGAATTTTTATGAGTGTAGTCAAGATTAGTGTCTTTATGATGAAGTATTTTGTTGTCTAGGCTTGATTTATCTTCCATTGCATGATAAATGTGGCTGGAGGAAGAGGGCGAGGCAGTAATGAGAGTGTTCCCCAGAACAGGCTCCCCAGGGAGGCAGTCACGGCCCCAAGCCTGACAATGTTCGAGACTGGACAACACCTGCAGACACATGGTGTGAACTGTGGAGTTGTCACATGCAGGGACAGTAGTTGGACTTGATGATCTTTGTGGCTCCCTTCTAACTCGGGACATTCTGTGATTCTATGATAACTCGTACATACCCCTTGTTGAAGTTTTAATTGATCTTCTGCCTGAGGAATACAGATCCTCACCTGTCCTTTGCCAGGAAAGTATCCTAATTGTAAAGTTGGAGGCTAGGCTGTCCAGTCTTTAAAAAGAGTGAAGGATTGTCTCCACAATCCCATGATAAGGGCGTTCCCCGGGCAAAGGGAGGACTGAAGATTGATCCGTGCTTCCCAAATCAGGTGCAAAGCTCAGTGGAATCCTAATTACTGCACTGCTATGACACATTTATCATTACTCTTCCCCATCCACTGCCTCTGCTTAGTGTTTCACAAGACAAGAAGCAAGCTGAGAATGCCAGCCCTGTCACTGCAGTCCTGGTCTAGACAAGGACGAAGGCATGGTGATGCTTATTTATTTTGTCCATGAATGAAATGAACTGCTCCTAGGTTGTTATAAAAAGAAAAATAGGGGCACAAGTTTCACTTCTATTTCTAGCTGTTTTTAAGAGGAAAAGTGTTAAGTTACCTGTGTGTGCTAAAAAGGTTCTGAAGTCCTGCAGGACTGTGGATCTTGACTTGATACAAACAACTAACACAGATTGCATACAGATGCCTAGGAAATATGAGATTTTAGGCACTTCTCTCTTCTACATTTCCTTCTAGCTAGTTTATATGATCTTTGAATTATACAGAAACCAAATGCTTAAAATAGGGCTCCTGTAAATTCTGTGGAGGGATGTGGGTGTCAAAAAGCCAACCATCACCATATTTTAGTCCTGTCTAGATTTGGACTGCAGTGACAATGCTGGCATTCTCAGCTTGCTTTTTGTTTTGTGAATTATTTTAGTAGAGCCAGTGGATAAGAATGAGTAATTATGAAGGTGTCATAGCAGCACCATAATTAGGATTGCATTGAGCTTTGCAGTTAAATTTTATGCCTAATGCTCCCCTGCTGTCCCCCATCAGTGCACCACATTTGAAGTACAGCTACAATTAAACCGTCATAAAACAGAGTACACAACTAGACAAAATGATTAAAAGGAACCTGAATCCATGTATTGTTAGGAGAGGAATGACTTTCTTTTGACATTGGTTGTTCTTGCTATAGGTTGTAGATTTCCAAGCACTTCAATTTGGTAATTTCCCCCTCTGCTCCTCTATTAATATTATAGTATGTGTCACCTTGGGCCCTATTATTTGTCCAATTGCAACATAGCCTCATCCAATATGACACAAAAGAACTATAAATAATCTTGGCTCTGTTTATGCTTGAACAGTTTGACATGCCTGAGATGCCTAGACACAGTTTGTGAACACAGCTATATAATAATCTATGGGATATAAAGCCAGTTCTCTTTCTATAATATACATTGGGTTTTGTTTTCTTCAGCCTGGATATTCACATCAATGCTGTTTTCCAGGAAGCAGGCAGAACATGAATGAAAAAGCCTTACTATGCTGTTGAAGCCCAGAACACCTGCAAAAATCTGCTGGAGTTTGCAATAACCTCAGGGTATTTTTGGCTTGTTCTTCTTTTATATACCGTTTGTTCATTTCCCTTTTCCTATGGTATTCTGAACAAGGCATGCAGTAGCATCCATCTACTAGAGTATAGGCAGAGGGCATATATAGCTTAATTGAGGGGTTAAAAAGCCAAACAGAACACTTATCTACTTACTGAATGAAACATAACTGACCAGTGATTCAGTCTTTTTGCGGTAGGTCTTCAAATCTACTCATCTCACATCTGCATTCCTAAACAAAGCACATGAAGTTGCAAATGTACCCCAGAGCAATTATTACTAGGCAACTTCGTGTGGGTCAGGATCTATAATCCAGTTAGATATTTGGGAGTCGCCTGGGAGGGAGGTGGAAAGGCTTTCTCTCATGTCTTTTTCCAAGCATTTATGACATTGCAGGAAGAGGATGATGGGAGGAACATGACAGCTGAGGGCAGGGAGTACAAGGGGTGACTGAGGACGCACCTGAAGTCAAGTGGAGGTGGCAATGCAACGTGTGTGTGTAGAGAAGGCAAGTCGTGTAGTGATGATCTGGGAACAGTCAGCACATGGTTGCCTGCGGCCCTCAGTCCACCTGCACTGATGAGGGCTTGGAAGCAGCCCAGGCATGAGGGAACTGGCCCAGACCTTGCATTGTTCAGTAGGAAATTTGAGTGATCATAAGATGATTCTATGTCCTAGAGAGCCTGTACTAGCATTGATTTTCTGTGACTCACAAAGCCCTGTATAGTCATTATCTTGGATGTAGGGGAGGTGAACCATGCAGTAATCATGCTGTTTGGGTCCAGTTCTCACACGCTGAATTGGCACAGAAATCTTGGTTCGTATGTGTGTATACATATAGATTTGGAGATTATCACTTTGTTTGATGGCACTGACTGTCGGCATCTCCTTGACTTGCCCTTTTCCAGACAGATTGCCTGACTGCTAGGATCTAATTCTGCAAAGTGCATAGTGTTTTAAGACAGGTTATAGCCAAATGCCAGTTATTGGGCCTGGTGTAGCAGTAATAGAGAGCCTATGTTATACAGGAATTTGTATTTGCTGATCTAATGATACTGACATTTAGGGGTCCACTACAAACTAATGCAGCATTCTGGTGCACTAAGCAGGCATCCTAGCAGCAGCTTTCCATTTTGTTTACTAGATGTTCTGCTTGTAAAACCATTCAGAGATCCCTACTGGATAAACTACTCAAACTCAGTGAAGTTCTTTTTTATAAACACCTTACTGACTTCAGGAGGAAGATAGGTTGCTATAATTTTTGCAGGCCTGTGTCCTGTTCCAGAAAATAATTTATTGCTTGAAAATACTGTTGCTTTTATTTTCCCTAGAGCCTGGAATGCTGTTCATGCAGAAATATATTTTCTTCTAGGAACTTTCGTAATAAATGAAATGTTATTTATTCTATTTTTGCTACACTTTGCACTACAAAAGCATGAATATCTTTTAATAACTCATTAAACTGACAGTCATTACAGTAGATTAATTCAAAAACATTGGTGAAAACACTGTAAACTGTATTGAGGCCAAAATGTGTGTAATCATAAAAGTTTACTAAAGTATGCCATCTAGAGGTCTTTGACAGAGCAGAAAGAACTCTTCAAGGTCTTCAGCAAAACATCACAACAACATCTCTGTAAGTATTTAACCATACATAACCTAAGTTAAAACTTAACTTTCTGCGTGAAACTATGGGCATATGTGTGTGTGTTGACTGGTGACAGAAAATAAGCTGATATTAGTTTCACAGTCTTTCTGATCTGAAAAATCAATGTAAAACTGACTTGCATTTTATGAGTTAGAATTTTTAGCTTGCGTGTGTATAGCAACACTTTCAGTTTTCATTCACTTCATCTTTGTGATGTAGAACATAAAGACTTTTCAAAAAAAGCTGCATAATAAATATTTGCATCATCTTTACAATAAAGAAAAATAAATGAATCAAAGTCATAGGCAAATGACCTCTTGTGAATATAGACAATTTATCTAAAACATGAAGAATGTGTCCACAGTAATGATTTTTGTTCCTAGGGCCTGCCTTTATCTTAACAGGTAGTGAAACAAAGCTTTATAATTTTGAAAGCAAAGAAAATTCTGCTTGAAAAGAAACAAACAAAACAAAACAAAAAATGAATAAAATGGAGTGGCAGTAAAAGTGTTTGTGAGGCTCGTTCTGTAGAAAGGAATTCTGTAACAATCCTACAATATAATAAAAATGTCTTCTCATATCCACTTTTTTTTTTTCTCCATGAAGTGTAAGATTAGAGATGAGATTACATATGTGTACAGACTTATTTCTTTTTTTTTTTCTTTTTTTTTTTTCCCCCATAAAAGATTCTCTAATACCTTTCTTCCTTTATTACTTCAGCAGACCAGGTTCCCAAAAACAGCTGGCAGAGCTAATTTCAGAGAGGCAGCAAGCAGGGTTCAGCCTTCGGTGGATCACACTTCCTAGTGTGCACTTAAAAAGCCTGCGAAGGGGCAGAGCTGCAATCAGCTCAGCAACCTAGATAGTGATATTAACAAGTAATTAAAACTTGATTCTCTCCCCTGTCTTCCCCTGCACTGTTCCTCACCTACCTTTAAAAATAAACTAAAAACTCGGTTATGAATATTAACCTTTCTGTTGCTACAGAGAAACGCAATGTGTGGTGGTGGATTAATAATTAAAATCAGGAAACTAAGCACATAAGCACTCGAGGGAGTCAGCAGCAATAATGTTATTAAACCAGTCAATTTAAGAGTCAGAATTTCTCAAATAATTTAAATGTTAACTTTTAAGATGACCTATAAAAGATCAAACAACACATAAATCATCAGCAACTACATCAACTTTCTGCATAATTGGAAGTTTATAATCAGCCCATTTCTCCATCTTTCTGTGTTGGCAGTAACAGCAAAGCCTCATAAGCTCAGAAAGCTTCTTAAAGGTGGAGTACACAAATAAATGGGATCTGGGCACTTCAGGTAATATATACATTGCAGTCAGAGGAGAAGAGGTGAGCTAAAAAAGACAAATGATTAAATGCTGAGCTCTGTGCAGCCACAGTTAGGTTTTTAACTATAATCAGGCCTGCCCTAGTATAAAGGTAGCCTGATTATCTCTGTGCTGTATTATAGGCACTGGAATCCTTCAATGAAAGTCATTAAGGTTGCGTAAGTACTTCTGGGAACTGTTAGCCTTGTTCTAAAACTGTGGTTTATTTTTTAGCAAAGACTTTTTTTTTTGTTCTATTTTTTGTTTGGCTCTCATTTTCCTTCTGTCTCCTAACTGTTGAGGAGAGCGTCTTAGAAGACCATGCTGATCCCTGCTGGCATTCCTCTATAGCAAATTGCTCTCCAAGCCCCTTCCTGCCTTTGCCCTTCAATTGGGCACCCAAGGCCCTCTGGACCTTGGGAAAATCTCCTGTGGGACATGTGTGTCACACACTGGGTTCTCAATAAAGCCAATTAGTCCATGCAGAAAATGGTTTTAATCTACTGCAGGCTTTTGACCTGTGCAAAGTAAACATGAAAGTCCAAGCCAGGGTTTTTCCTCTCTTCTAGCTCTGAAGCTGCTTCCACGATATTTCCTGGTGACAGCTCATAGAGTTGGCTTTGGATCCTTCACTTTCCCTTTCCCCTTTCCCCTTTCCCCTTTCCCCT